>JASCZW010003036.1:0-19029 GCA_034211315.2 Aedes japonicus
ATATATATATATATATATATATATATATATATATATATATATATATATATATATATATATATATATATATATATATATAATATTTAAAGGAGATTAGTACAACAAGTGTATGTGGTTTAAAACGATAAAGGGGTAGCCTGTTCTGTATAATGTTTTCAAACTTGTATATCTTACAAGTCGAGATTTCCTTTCTGCTGGTTCTAGGGAGCAATAACATGTAACAGCTGATGTCAGAAACTTTAAATAAAATACAATCAGCCCTGTAATTTAAAAAAATGTGATGATATAATTAAAAAAATATTAAAAGGCATATGATAAAAATATGCAGCTTGTTGCATTTTTACAGCTCAATCAGTGGCAGATGAATGTTACTCTGGAATGTGAAGATCATTTTGCAATCAAATACAACATAAAACATTTGATTAAACATTAAAAATTAAAGAATATTTACAGGGGATAGACAAAATGATCTGGACAGGCAAATTTTTGATCAACTTTGCAGTGCTCTAACTTCATGAAATATTACCCGATTTCAATTGTCCGAGAAGCATTCGACGGGGAATTTAATGTTTTTTAATGTCTTGATAACAAAATTGGCCATGGTCACCGTATACCGGAGTTGTTCCGGGTTTCCGGAGGGGCTATTTTACATGTTGACTTTGCGATGAATTTTCGTACAAGATGACGTTGTCAAACATTTTTTTTCAGTAAACACACAGTAAAAACGAAACATTTCCCAAGCGAATGAAAGGTCAATCACAGGAATCGGCCTTAAGTTGACCGAGCTAGGCCATTTCCGTGAAACAGGTTTTGATGAAGGGTCCTGGATGCGGTCAGTTTTTTATTTTACTCAAAACATGCTATGTCACAGCTTTTTTTCTTGTTTTTTTTTCTTGTTTTTTACCACAAAGCTTATTATAAACGAAAATTGGATCTTTGGCAATATTGGCCCCTCCCGGAACCACCGGAACGACCCCGAGGGAACCTGTAGTAGGGGCCAATTACTCGAAAGCATGCCGAGCAGCAGCTCTATCTTCATGATTTTTCATAAGTATGATTTTTATACACTTGAGAAGGACATTGGCTACATTAGCCACTCCCTGGACCACCGGAAAGACCCCGGGGGAACCTGTAGTAGGAGCCAATTAAGATTTTACTCCAGAGCATGCCGTACAGCAGCTCTATCTTCATGATTTTTCGTAAACATGGTTTCGATGGACTTGGAAAGGCCATTTGCTACATTAGCCATTCCCTGGATCGCTGGAACGGCCCTCGGGAGAACCTGTAGCAGGAGCCAATAACGATTTTACTCCAAAATGTGAACTATAAGATTCACTAGCTAGCCTGAACCAGCTTCCTGGTAGCTTCAAGGATCAATTTATTTAGCTTTGGTTCGGATATGCAAGAAATAATTTGATGAAGTAAAGGGAAGAGTGGGTTTTATTAGTAGCGAATGGGTCCTCCGTCCGCATCAAGAACGGCTTCAATCCGCCTTAAGATGGAGCTGTTATTTAGTGTTAATGTATGATAGATTGCCCCATTGCCTCAGTGCGAAAGCGCTAAATTGCCTCGATTTTGTTACAAGATGTAGTAAAAAAGTGCAAAAAGTGGACATTAATGTGATTTTTTTTTAAATAGTAAAGACTCAAATTTTTATAACACTCTTTTCCCTTTTATCGAGAACCCTACCTTGCTGACCTAACGTATCCAAACAAATATCTCTAAGCTGCAATGTAAACTATTAGACAAGAATTGTAATGTAGAAGGAGATGTTCGCTCATCACCATGAGGCACCAAGAGTGAACATAAATGTTTTTGGCTAGAATGAAAGATATGAAGAGAAAATATTGAAAGTTCCGTCAGTGTACGGCAGGTAGGTAATCAAACAAATGTTTGAAAAGTTGAGCAAAAGGGCATGTGTCCAGTGGTACTCGAACCAGACTTCATCTTTTGCCTAACATCCCACCTCAACAGGCAAAAGATGACGTATGGAAAGTGCTCATGTACCACTGATGGCTTGTGATAGTTATTCTAGCGATATATTGTGTGCACTCTGTTTTGATGCGCACATGGGAGAGGAACTCTCTTCTTTTTGGGTTTGTTTTTGATTCGCAACGCCTGAGATCACTCAAGTTCACATCAAACTCGTTTCTCCACGCACGAAGAATATATAACATAACAATTAAAGAATTGATTGCTTTTTTCCCGGCTAGCTGAAAGTTGAAAAAGCTATGCTCAGTTCAATTTTTAGTACTTTCGGCTTTCGGAAGCCAAATAATACTTGATTAAGAAACATAATTCATAGTTAAAAAGTGTATCAACGGAAAATGTTTATTTTAACTATTCGTAATATGGGCCAATTCAGTATTTTATAATATTGTTTCCGTATCCAAGAGATTTTAATGAAGCACATGCTATGATAATCTACGGGCGAGACAAAAAGACTCATATCCGAATTTCAGAGCCAAGACAGCATGCTAATCAGAGCGAAAAAGTAGCAGCTATTTTATCTTATTAAAAGATTGTATCCGTTGCTATGAGCATGAGTAAGATAATAAACATGATTGACCACACGAGGCTGCTACTGCATTGCTGCCAGATTAGCTGTTATTACATAGAGAACCAACAGATGATGCTTGGGACTAGCATATATTCTCAATGTGAAAAAAAACTGGTGATCTCAAACTAAAGCAATAACCAGCGCCTGCCTCGCCCAAATGCAGGTCAAATAAGGCAAGTAAATTTCATAAGAAGGGAAACATCAACGCAATCCTACGTTAAACTTGCGGTTATATCCTTGATAAAACCTACCTTTTTAATATTTCAATCAAACAATGGGATAGTGGTTTACTTGCTCCAGGATATGGTGGTACGGCGAGCATGGTAAACCAATATTATTGATCACAATTAATTGTGATTCTCACCACCGGACCACCAGCCCGGTGAACCCTCACATCTCACCAGGAAGCATTTTTGTTGATTATTTTTCTGTGCTCACTCGATCACTCACATCGCCGAATTATAGAAAACCAAACAATACGAAACACGCCATGACAGATAGCAAAATAGTGCGTAAGAAAGCATCGACACAACCTTTCACAGCCGATGCTCGAAGCAAAGTTTTTTTTTCGTAAACTTTTAATTCTTACAATTGTATCAATCCTGTAGAAGCTTCTTAAGAGCAATCTATGCGAATGCATTTAAAATTGCGATTGAGGGATTTGGTAAAAGTAAGAGTGCATAGCTGCATTTCGTGTCTTCTGGCAACTTTATGCTTCTATTGATGTTCTGGCTCATTGGCTTAGCACCAACCAGGGGAGATTTGGTTCTATACGCAAATTCACCCAAAGATATCATTATCTCCAATCCACTCAATCAATTGCTATGTTATGTGATATATTGGATGGATTAATATTATTTGAGACTAGCTGATCCCGGTGCGAGCGTTGCTACGCCTGCAACTAAATGAATGAACCTTACATAGAACTGAAGCTTTTTTTAATGAGTTTTTTTTTGAGTAATAAGGAGTTCAAACTTCTATCAGAACATTCTTCTTACCTAGACAATACACAGCTTGTGGCTTAGTTACCTGGATAATTCTCAGGGTTGGTTGAAATTTGTGTTTGAATTCACCATAGAAGCATTTCTTGCATCCAAAAACCCCGCATACCATTTTTGATTCCATTTGCTTGATTAGTTCTCAAGCTATGCAGAAATTTGTGATTCATTTGTATGCGAGCCGGAAGGGGAAAGCGGTCTCAAACAATCATAAGAACCTTCCCCAGCCCCAAAAATACCTGCATACATATTTTCACTCCAATCGGTCAGACAGACAGTCAGACAGAAATCCATTTTAATATAAATAAAAATCCTG
Source organism: Aedes japonicus (assembly GCA_034211315.2). Classification (NCBI taxonomy): domain Eukaryota; kingdom Metazoa; phylum Arthropoda; class Insecta; order Diptera; family Culicidae; genus Aedes; species Aedes japonicus. Next base: position 3,875 of record JASCZW010003036.1, read on the forward strand.
TTTCCAATAACCCCCACATGCCAAATGTGGTTTCATTAACTTGAATAGTTCTCGAGTTATGCAGAAAATTAAGTTTCATTTGCATGAAAGCCCCCCTCCCCCTTTCAGAGGGCAAAGGGGTCTCAAACCACCATAGAAATATGTCTGACCTTCAAAAAAATCCACATGCCAAATTTGATTCCTTTTGCTTTATTAGTTCTCGAGTTATGCAGAAATTTGTGTTTCCTTTGTTTGAGAGCCCCCTCCCCCTTCAGAAGGCGGAAGAGTCTCAATGACCATAAAAACATTTCTCTCCTTCAAAAACCTCCATATGCCAAATTTGGTTCCATTTTCTTGATTAGTTCTCGAGTTATACAGAATATTGTATTTCATTTGTATAGGAGCCCCCCCTTTCAGGGCGAAGAGGAATCTGAAACCATCATAGAAACCTTTCTTGCCTTTAAAACCTCACACATGCTAAATTTGGTTTCTTTTGCTTGGGGTCTCAAACCACCGTAGAAACATTTCTTGCCTTTAAAACCTCACACATGCTAAATTTGGTTTCTTTTGCTTGGGGTCTCAAACAACCGTAGAAACATTTCTTGCCTACAAAACCTCCACATGCCATATTTGATTCCATTTGTTTGATTAGTTCTTGAGTTATGCAGAAAATAGTTTTTCATTTGCATGGGAGCCCCCCTTTCTAAAGGCGGGAGGGGTTTCGAACTATAATAAGATCCTTTTCCGGACCCAAAACCCCCTGCATACAAATTTGCATAGCGGTAGGGATAGTTCTCATGTTTGGTTTAAATTTGTGTTTCGTATGTATGGTAGCCCCCCTTTTCAGAGTGAGGAGAGGTCTTAAATTACCACAAAAACATTTCATGCCTTCAAAAACTCACCCATACCAATTTTGGTTCCATTTGCTTGATTAGTTCTCGAGTTATGCAGGAATTTGTTTTTCATTTGCATGGGATCCCACCCTTTCTAGAAGCGGGAGGGCTCTCGAACTATCATAAGATGCTTTCCCGGACCCAAAAACCACTGAATACAAATTTTGCAAAGCAGCAGGCATAGTTCTCATGTTTGGTTAAAACTTGTGTTTCATTTGTATGAGAGCCCCCATTTTTAGAGTGAGGAGGGGCTTTGAACCACCATAAAAACATTTCATGCCTTAAAAAACTCGTCCATTCCAAATTTGGTTCCATTTGCTTGATTATTTCTCGAGTTATGCAGAAATTTGGGTTCCATTTGTTTGAGAGCACCCCCTCCCCCCTTCCTCCTCATATGACGGAAGAGTCTCAAATCACCATAGAAACATTTCCCTCCTTCAAAAACTTCCACATGCTAAATTTGGTTCCATTTCTCTTACTGGTTCTCGAGTTATGCAAGGATTTGCGTTTCATTGGAATAGGTTCCCCCCTGGAAAGGGAGGGTCTCAAATCAACACAGAAATTTTTTTGTCTTCAAAAACCACCACATACTAAATTTGGTTCCATTTGCTTGATTAGCTCTCGAGTCATGCAGAATAGTGTATTTCATTTGTATCGGAGACCTTAACCCCCCACTTTAAGATGGGAAGGGTCTCAAACCAACATGAAACTTTTATGCCTTCAAAACTCACATGCTAAATTTGGTTTCTTTTGATTGATTAGTTCTCGAGTTGTGTAGAAATTTGTGATTCATTTGTATCGGAGCCCCTTTCCAGTGTAGGGAGGGTGTCAGACCATCATAAGATTATTTTCCGGCTCTAAAAATCTCTGCATACAAAATTTCACGCTGATCGGTCCTTCCGCTCGCGAGTTAAATCGTGACAAAGGAAACCCCAACTCATTTTTATTTATATAGATGTCCAATCATCGTTAAATCCCCTTTCCATTCTCTTTTTATTATGATGTATATAGTCCCTTCCATATTTAAGGCATCGACTGAACCTACGGCTGACATTCGTAATTATTACCAAAAGTTCAATTTGGTGTCCTGGTTGCATTATAATTCATCTTCACATGCTTGACAGTTGAAGGTATTACTTGAAAGCTACAACATTAACAACCATTGACCAGCATTATAAAAATTACTATTCTGATTAGATTATGTTAAAAGGTTCTGAAATCAACTGTTTCAGCCATAAAACTTGCAGCAACATTTTTTAAACATTATGCAGTACAGGCTACCCATTTTCCAAATCAAATTACATTCACGGTATAAATATTTATTACCTCTTTATATGTTTTATATTTGAATTATACAATGGCTGAAACAAATTATATTTCATTATACTGGGAGGGGAGGGTGCATCAGGGCATCATTGAAGTTTCAATTGGACAATGGAGTGGACAGTCAACCGGAATCTATGAGGGAGTGTGAAAATTGAGCGAAGGGCTTGAGTATAGTAGTACTAGAACCAAGGATGCATTCTTTGCCTCAAATTCCACTGTGGGGTAGGTCAAGGCACAGACGAATCCGCCACCTTGACAGGCAAACAATGCGCGTCTGATCGTGCTCATAAAGCATTTTTTGGCTGTCAATGTGGCGGATTCGTCCGTGCCTTGACCTACCCACAGTGGAATTTGAGGCAAAGAATACATCCTTGGTTCTAGTACTACTATACTCAAGCCCTTCGCTCAGTTTTCGATACTTTTATTCAATTTTCACAACCTTCCGTACACTGATGGAACTTGCAGCACTTTCTCTTCATATCTTTCATTCTAGCAAACATTACTGCCCACTTTTGGGGCCTCATGGTGATGAGCGAATGTTTCCTTGTGCATCATAATCGCACGCACGGAGAATACGAACATAACAGTTATTGTTGAAGTTGTTTAGAAAATATTAAAGGTTCTGTGAATTTGCATAGATGACGGTTCTGTGGGGTTGACACGAATGGTCACCTATCCTCCATTTGGGTAGATCAATCGCATTCCAGTTCCATGGATCAATTCCAAATGTCTGAAGTCATTTCAATTTTTTTATACAGACAATTTCGCAGTTTTGGAACTGTCTTCTCCTCAATTAAACAGAAATTAGCAACTACATCCGGTCTTCGCAGTGCTCAAATTATATCTCTTTTATAAAGGTCTAATCGTTCGTTTGAATAAAACTTTTTTTTTTAATAATTTATGATTAGATAAAAACATATGGGGATAACATATGTTCGGTACAGTCCTTAGCAAACCCAAACCTGTTCGGAAGATGTTTGACTAAAAATGCATTTGAAAAATTAGTTCAATTTTCAAAGAATGAATTGAACCACATTCTACCACGATGTAAAAGGTCGACAGCTGAACCTTTTTTTCGTAATCCCAGGTCATCAAGAAAATGCAATCAAACTATATCCAACCAGAATCAACAATGACAATGCATTCCGTTGTTTACTGAAAGAACGGCTAACAAAACATACACAGCATCCCTACCGAACGATTGAAACCCAGGTGCATCCGTTTCCATTTGTTTCTTTCATTTCGTCGTTGCAACAGGAGCAAAAAAAAAACTGCATCAGTAATGGGATGATGCGCTCGCGAGCGAAGAAAATAAAAAAAAAAGACCCCGGAAGCAAACAGAGAAGCGAAACACAGCAGCAAAACATCCATATTTATGATGAGGAAACGCGTCCCACTGAAAGCGTCTCCCTCCTCCACGGGGAGGGTCGGACCGAACCGAAGAGATCGAAATATTGAAATCAGCAAAAAGGAAAAATCATCGATTCGAAAGAAAGTGCATCTTCAGTGTCCTCCAGGAAAACCCAGGTGGGATGATTTCTTGGATGCGACGGCGGCGGGGCAAGAAAAATCAAGTGAAAAATGCTTTTAACATCAATTCCACTTCCATATTCATTGACGACGATGGCGGAGGATGGCGGTTTGATGTTGCGAAGGCTGATGATTCGAGTGGCGGGGGGAGGGGCAGTTTCATTGAATTTTCTCGGTGGAGTCGTTTTCCTTTGCTTCTCTTTTTTTTCATTTCATTTGACTCTTCAGAACATCACAGAGTTTGCATGCTTCGATTAGAGATAAGCTCGGCTTGGCTCGGTGGGTTCTGCGCGTTCGCTGAAAGGAGGCATCTTCAAGGTGTTGTGGATGAAAGTGGGCCATCTGTAGTGCAAGACATGTTCGTACTTGAACACGAAATTTGAGGCAATCGAGCGAGAACACGAGAACATTGATGTATTTCGAGTAATTTGATACCGAGAGGAATGCCATCTGTGGTGAGACGGATGTGCGTTGGATGACCCGAGAAAGCATCGCCGAAGATCTTTGAGTGGCGTTTCAGTATCGAGATGGCTTTCCCGGCGGAGGAAGTGAAATAAATTGAATCAGAAGCGTTGGAGAGGCTTGCAGGGAGAGAGGGTTGGCGAGTGTTTTATTTTCAAATCCGGCTTTCATCTTGTTAGGCTGTGATGAGTCACAGTTATTGAATTGTGATACAACATAGTTAACCTTTTGCTGGCGGCTGGGTCGCAAAACATGAATCCACTTGCCAAACGTAATCAGAACAGCTCTGAACTATGGTCTCGTCAATTACGGTGAGGAACAGTAGAAGTGATAATAGAGGGATTCCATCCAGAATGTGCCGGAAATCCCAAAAATCATACCCGATCATCATTGATTTGGATGAAACTTGGCACATGAGTTCGGTACGTTGGAAAAAAAAATTCCACTGGTGTTAAGATAATTTGGGTTCAAGAGTAACTTTTGAGATGGGCGTATGTGTTTTTTCCAACATTTTACTTGAAAAATCGTAGTTCAAAAACCATTACATTTAGAGAAAAACTTTATATAAGGGAATTGTAGGCAACTAAAAAGCCTTTCTTAAAAAATATACACAGAAAAAAAATTTTTTTTCATCAAGAAAAATCAAAAATAATTACTAAAAATAAAATATCTAAAAAAAATATATTTTTAATATTTTTTTAATTTGTTGTATGGAAATTTGAGGAAAAAAGACACGTTTTAAAAAAAATTTTAGGATGGACGCTCTTATAATAAAAAAGTTTTTCAAATAGCGAACTTTGGTGTATATTTCAAATTTTGGTTATTCATTCTTATAAATAAATTTTGATGTTACAATATGGTTTTGGAGATCATTACAAACAATAATGATGATAATGATAAACCACGTAAACGCAACCGTTTTCAAGATATTTCTGATTTTCTTTCAATAAAATTTCAAAACCTCAAAAAATACGCCCTTTTCATAAATTACTCGTGATATTAAAACAACAATAGCTAACGATTGTTTCTCTTGTGTTTTTAGCCTTTTTAAAACACATGTATGTGCCTCTTACTTACTCTTAACAGCTCGTCGATTGAAAAAGCTTCACTTAAAGTTATAAGACAAAAATAATGAATTATGGTTGGATTTATATTTATATATACCATTTATTAGTCTCGGTCATTGATAATATTACATAAACATTATATAAACTATTGATTGCTTTTATATATATTATGAATCCTGCCTTCTTCGTCATTCGAAAACAGTTTTACAAAAACTTCCCCGCATAATCACAAACCATTCCTGGACCATTTCCCATATTGTTGACGACCGTATCCGTTATCGTTACGACATTTATCGTTATAGTTGACAACTATAAACTAACAATCTCCTATATAGTTTTAACAATATGTCAGATGGTAAAAGGCCAAATAACAATATGCTGAATAGGCGGTTAAGTTAGGTTACCATAAAAAAATGGCAATTTTCACGAACAAAATTTTGGCTGTACTCTATCTCAAACAGTTGGAATATAATCCAGACCGAGTGCAGACAATAATAAACCTTTCAATGACAATATGGCAAACATTAACAATATGTGTTAATGTAGAGGTTGTATGGTGAAAATGAGATTAAACTAATCGATAACAATAACATAAAATATGATAATATATCTAACATTCGAAATACAGTTTCGACTATATAGCAAATTGTTTTTCGTTATGCGGGTCGTTTTCTGAAATTGGAACGAATGAGTGGTACTTTTGTGTACCTGCAATCGTTTTAGTCTGTCGGTAAATTTCATTCCATTCTGCTAACTCCTGTTCATACTCTTCATGTGATACATAACAAAACGACATTTTTGTTAAACAATCATCACTTTTTTGGTTCGCCCATTCGAATAACTCTAATGCACTTTTTATAGGGTGTTCATGTTGTACAGCAAGGCTTGCATATCTTGCCATTCGTTTTAATGTACCACCAATTGCATCGCAAGGTCCCTTACCGTGGGATGTTGCGAAAAAATGCCATTCAGCATCAATATTGTATTTATTTTTAAACTTACAAAGGCGTGCAAAGTTCTTCCTATTTTAATATTGGGATGCTGCCCCGTCAGACATAAACGTAGCTTTCTTTACTTTAATTTTTGTTTGCAAAAAGCTTATTAGTTTTGAAATAAACACCTGCACCGCAATCGTATCATGTTTCAACACTTCTGAGATAACAATGAAACTGATATTTTTAAGTATTCCAGATTCCGTGTAATAAATGACAAAAGGGTGAATAGTGGCTTGCTCATTACTCCAATAACTACTTTGAACAGCATCTTGAAAAACAAATGAATAATTTTCAGAAAAATCACAAATTATTATTACTTCGCCGTCTTTAAGACAACTTTTATAATCTCTCAAGAAACTAGACTGCTGAGATTTGACAAAATCGTGGGATACTAATTGTTCCAACTTTTCACAAAAATAAGCAATAAATTCATCAATTGGTTTAACAAGTGTCTCTAAACTACATCTATCAGTTGAAATCCATTGCTCAAAAGATATTTCAACTAAACCACGTTTTTCTAATTTGTCTGTTAAACTACTCTCAAAATCTGAAAAGCCTGGACATCGTTCGCATTCACGGAGGTAACATTTTTTAGTTCTAGTTGATGAGCTACATAATATTTCTTCAAAACACAATTTATAATCATTCTCGAATGAATATTTTCTAAGACCATGAAGCATCAAGTTAATGTTCTCATGAATGGTGCAAACACAAATGTTATGAGAACCTGTGCTGCCAAGTAATTTGCAATGCTTTGGTCTTAGTGCTACAAAGAGCTAAACCCAACAGCATTTTGATGCATCTCTTGAAATTTAATGAAAGCTTCTCTTAATGAACAAACTAAAAGGCGCTTTTGAATATGAACCCTCTTACCTTCACTCCTCACTGAAACGTAGTCGTTCATACCAGGGGTTGCTCGTGTAATCTCATCACTGTCGTAAAATTGCAAAATTTGGTTTTTATTTCCGGGTTCAGACCGTGTCCCAGCTTTTCGTTAGGGGCAGCTAAAACACCTTCGTGCTTTGCAAGGAATTTAGCTTGTGATACGATGTACTTGTTTGTTATTCCAAATTCTGCCATTACTCTTTGATTTGTCCAAGATTGTGGTAAAACCGAAAGTATCCTTACTTGATCGTCCCTCGAAGTTTCTGGATCAGCATACCGGTCCTTTAGCTGCGCGATTATTTCGTCATATTCGGCTGCTTTCACTTTCAATTGTTCCAGGTCATCCTCCTCCGCTTGATCCCCAAATATGTGTGTCCGAATGCCGTTTGAAACATCTTTGAACTTTTTGCGGGCATAATTTACGTTCAGGAACTTTTTAGCCGATATTGGCGAAACGTTGATTCCAGCTACGCCCTTGTTAAATAGCTCAATATTATGGCGCCTTGAATAATCTTGCACACTGCTATCAGATGGCACTGACATTAATGATATTGCCGATGGCGTTTCCTCGAGACCATACAAGTCTACTTGCCGTGATGTAGATGGTTGTGGATCCATAATGTTAGTAATTGATGGTTTCTCACTAGGCTCCGAAATTGCAGCATGGGATTGTTCCGTTCTATTTAAATGCAAACGACAATTATCACAAATCATCAAAGAAGTGTCCAAATGTGTTTTGCCCATAAACTTGAGTTTTTTGACATTTTGTTCGGTTAATTTACGAAGGTTTTTTGAGCACCGTTTAGTGGGAAACGGCATACAACACTTCTTCATGTTAAACTCCATTTTCAGTTCACTCAGATAGATTTTACTGATGAATGCGACTATGTATGAGCATATATATTGGCTGTGGTACCTTTGGAAATGCAGGTATAAAACATCTCTGGTAGTTTACAGGCAGCGTACATTAGCTGTTTTTTTATGAGAAGATATACCTGACATACGTTATAGCTGCTATTTGTCTACCTACCTTAAACAATATGTGTTACTTTCATCGCTACATCACCGAACTGTTCGGAGTGTAGTTTTCACACACTACACCCGACCTCTAACATCGTTGGAGCTTGGCAAAATAGTCAGCAGTTCGATTAATATGCTTCTTCTATATGACCCTCCGCATAATTTCATCATCTGTCCATTTCACACTTGTCGCCCCTGCGACATCTATCTCGCTGTTACTTTCATCGCTTTAGCAAATTCGCTCCCTTCATTCTCTGAGCGGCCCGACCGATACAGCCATAAAACAATTATAAATATATTGATTGCAATATTAAAACAATAGTGCTATTTATCTTGTTCTTTTCAAATGAGTCTTCTTATCATCCTGATATCAAAAGAAAAGAGGACATTAGAGTAATGTGAACGTTATAATATGAAGATCTTGGAAAATTTATCATTTCTGGTGGAAATCTCGATTAACTTAAGAAAAGAGCGAATTTTCTGAGGTTTTTTCATTCTATTGAAATAAAATCCGAAAAATCTCGAAAACGGTTGTGTTCAGGTGATTTATTATTATTATCATTATTGTTTTTAATAATTTCCAAAATCATATTGTATAATTAATTTTCATTTATAATAATGAATAACCAAAATTTGAAATATGCACCAAAGTTCGCTCTTCGGAAAACTTTTTTATTATAAGAGCGTCCATCCTAGAATTTTTTTCAAAACGTGTCTTTTTTCTCAAATTTCCACAAAACAAATTTGAAAAATATTAAAAATATGTTTTTTTTTTATATTTGATTTTTAGTATTTATTTTCGATTTTTCTTTATGAAAAAAAATTTTTTTTTTCAGTGTACATTTTTTTTACAAAGCCTTTTTAGTTCTCTACAACTCCCCCATATAAAGTTTTTCTCGAAATGTAATGGTTTTTGAACTACGATTTTTCAAGTAAAATGTTGGAAAAAAAAACATACACCCATCTCAAAAGTTACTCTTGAATCCAAATAATCTTAACACCAGTGGATTTTTTTTTTTTCAACCTACCGAAGACGTGTACCAAGTTTCATCAAAATCGAAGATAGTTGAGTTTGGTGACCGACCGATTTGGCGTGGAATCAGTCAATACACATCCTTGCCTCACACCGGCGACTACCCGTATGGGCTCGGACTGGGCTCCGTTATGCAGGACTCTGCATGTGCAAACCTCGTACTGCGCTTTGATAATGTTGACGATTTTATCCGGGACTCCTTTGCGTCTCAAGGCTCCTCACAAATTTTCGTGGTTGAGTCTGTCGAAAGCTTTTTCGTAGTCAATGAATACCAAATAGAAGGACTCTTGCAATTCATTGACCTACTCCAGAATGATTCGGAGTGTGACAATATGGTCCACACAAGATCTTCCGGCTCTGAATCCCGCCTGCTGCTACCGCAAAGTTGCGTCGATCTTCTCCTTAATCCGGTTTTGGATAACTTTGCACAGGACTTTGAAAACAATGCACAGTAACATGAAGGCTCGCCTCCTGCAATTATGGGGCCTCAGAGTTGACGCGAGATGTTGATGGTTGGTTGAACTTCGTAACTTGTGGAAGTTGTTCGAAGTGTTCAAACCAACGTTTCAACTGGTCAGTAGGGTCGGTTAGTAACTGCCCCGTCGCATCCTTCACAGGCATCTTCGGAATTATCCTTGGTCCACTCAGGCGTCGTGAGATATCGTAGAGGAGGCGGATATCGCCAGTGTTTGCGGCTTTCTTCCCTTCGTTGGCCAGGGAGTTCACCCACGCTCGCTTAATCCATTGGCAGCAGCATTTTACTTGCTTCTCTAAAGCCGAGTACCGTTGATGGGACTCGTGCCGGCTCCTCTCCCTAGTAGCCATTGTTAATGTTGCCATTAAGTTGAGAAAACATAAATGTGCCTTTGTCAGTCATAATCAAGTTGCTGCAACTAATTATGATCGTGGTGTGCTACTTGGGCTGATATTCGCCTGCTCTATCGCAGCTTTAGCTTTTCTACGCTCCTTACTCTTCCTTCAGGTATCATTGAACCTTCTCTCAGCATCAACACACTTGTACATACTTCCGGATATTTTTCATTTACTCAGTTGGGTATTCAATTGACCCACTGTTTCTGTCATCGATAACGTCATGTGGTGCACGACCATCGATCGTGCAGCCAACACTGTGAGCTGTTCTCAGGACTTCCGTGCAGGTTCCAGACAACTTACGAGCCATCGAGCATGGTCGCATCACTCGCGCAATACTGATCACCTCATCGAAGGTAATGTTGCCATTTTGTTGGATGTTCTTCACCTTATTTCGGTCTCGTGGTGGTTCCTTAAGGGTTCTTACAATTAAAGAAGCAGCCAATGGTACAACGGAGATTGCTGCCTGTTGGTTCTGGTTGTCAAGCAGACGGTGATCTTCAGACCCTCCCAATCTCCTGTGGCCTTTGCAATATCGTCACCAGTTTTCTTGGGGGACAGAACAAGTGCAGCGATCTTAGGAGCCAATGACGAGGTACCACCGACTTCTCCACCGACACACCTCAAGTAGACGTGTTAAATTTCAGTTGGATCGAACTTTGGTGACATCTTGGTATATAAAACAGAGAGTTATTAAGGAATAACTACTACACAACTTTCCAGAAGTATCAAAGATGCCGGAAAGGATCATCGGTGATCCACTCTTTTGGCTGTGTGCGCTGCTCACCCAGCTTACTTACACTTGTCTCAATAATGGACGACCATCAACGTCCATTGTTTTTCCACGTTGCCACCTTCCTGCTGAAGTTCTTCAAGGAACGAACTTTTCACAGCTGGATCTTCTAGTCGGCGTGTGTTGAACCGCCGTCCGAGCCTCTCCTCCCGTCGCAGGATTCGTGCAATGCGCAAGCGGATCTCGCTGATTAGAAGGTGGTGGCCAGATGCGATATCGGCACTGCGTTAATTTCGGACATCAAGATGGCTGCGTCTGCATTTTCGGTTGATGCAGATCCATCACTGGAAACCCACGTGACTTTGAAAGAGCGAGCCTCCGATCACCATGTCTTTGTTGCCACAAAATTCTGCAAACAGCTCACCATTGTCGCTCATTTCTTCGAGACCATGACGTCCCAGAACACGCTCATAGTCCGTGTTGTCGGAGCCGATCTTCGCATTGAAGTTGCCAGTGTAGGTCTTGATATCACCCTTCGTAACTTTATCCACGACGGCATTAAGTTGACTGTAAAAGTTCTCCTTGTGCTGTAGCTCAGCAGTATCGGCAATTGGTTCCCACTTGATGAGCGCAGCCTGGGCCAGCACACGGTAGGGAACCAACTCCAGGGTGTCGGGGAGCGATGTCACCTCGAATACCGGAATATAATAATACCTGTCCCGACGGTAGTTTGTGTTCTCCAAAGTTTGGCCAACGGACTTCACTGAGCCCTGAGATTTCAAGTGGCATGCGTTGTACCTCACTGGCGAGTTGTGCTAGCTTTCCTTGCTGAGGTAACGTTAAAACCTTCCATGTTCCAATTCGAGTCATTTGTTTCATGCTCAAATTCGAAGCCGTAAAATCAGTCCGTAGTCATTCATTATTGGTGTCTGTAACAATTTAACGTCGGAGACAGTAGGTGGTTGGCCTACCCAAGTAGCACACTACGATCATAATTAGTTGTAGTAACTTAAATATAACTTAGTAAGTCATATCTATGTTATTTCAACCCAATGGCAACATGTGTGCTACTAGTGTAAGGTTCCTATCCCCGTAAAGGGGCTGCCATCTCAGGTGGGGAACAACATTTCTCATTCAGCCACTGGATGCCAGACAAACGCTGTTCGAGCCGCACCTCCGTGGTGGACAGGCGCTTAGGTTGGTGGAGCCTTACACTTTTACCCTTATAGCGGTGTGACTCGCTTTGACAAAGCTGCCTTTCGGATATTTATGGGTTTTTGGAAGAAACTCAACTGCGCAGTTCCCCCACATCCCCTCCCACAGGTCAGCCTCCGCTGGTTGTCCGGGGCTGCTTATTCAGATATTCGCAGCTAACTATCATATCTGATGGCCGTTCGTTATTCGCAACCTACGATCCTCCTGGTGGTTTTCAGCTAAGCCCCGTAGAGTCACCTTCTACTCTACGGTCCCGGTTTGCGGACAACCATGGCTTTTAAGTGCTACTCTGCCCTTAAGACCTTTCTTACGAAGACGATTTCGTACGGATTGTGATGTCAGTTGAATGGAAAACTTGCTTTCAATCTGTTTTTTCGGAACGCAATTTTCGGAGCTGATAGTCCCTGGTCCAGCTCCGCCTTCTTCACGATAGTTCTGTCAATTCGGTAAGTTGTCTTTGAAGGAGAAATACATTCAACAGCACCAGAAGAGTTGAGAGGTTATCGCCAACTCACTCCAACGCCTCTGGGTTCTTGGGTATTTAAACAGGATTCTGTGAAATTACAATCTTGGAGGATGGAGACCAATTAAAGGATCAATTTGTTTCTCACTTCAGCATAAACCTATAATTAGCGCTTCTGAATTTCAACTCCTTTTTCAACCTGCTTTTTTGTGACCCTTAGCAGTATGGAGAATATATTTAAAAAAATCTTAATTGGTATTGTGATTGGATACGTCTATTTTCTTCAAAAATCATCAAGCCGGGCTTTTCAATCACTTATACTGCTGGAATCTTACTGGAGAATTATTGTGAAAACATTTAAAAGGATGTCTACTAGAATAATCTGTGGCTTTTCAGAAAAAAAAAACATCATACATCTTTCAATTGAAGATTTTATCAATAACGGTTGAAGTGGTCTACTCTGTTTTTCAGGTTTGGGGTTCTGATGCATATTTGTATTTTTTGCTTTCATTATTTTCTAGTATTTTAGTATTTTCTCATAACATCGTATTACTTTCATGCAAAGACCGTAATTTTCCCCTACTTGAGAAGAACGTCCTTTTTCACCCGCTTGGATAAACAGATGAGAATGTGAGCAGCGAGAGGCTCTTATACGTTCACAGCAGTATTCGCGAAAACAGCAGTGGCGATTTATATTTTTCGAAGATAGAGAACAGAGAAAAATGTGACATGAGAAAATATTTTCGTTGAATTTTGGAGAGAGATATTTTCGCACATGCAAGAGAGAGGATAATGAATTATCGGCGAAAAATGAGAAATGAGAATGTGAACGGTTCGCTACTCATCGAAAACCTGCTTGAGCGAGAGCATGGTTTTCACCCAGCTGAGTGAGAATTTTGATCTCTGCTTTCATGATATGATTGTATTTTATTTTATTTAATCATGTTAAATTTTCACGATGTGAATTTGAACCTGTAATACACCCTTTCAATATAATGCTGTTAAATTCTGCTGCGTTTGTATTGGATTATATGAGATTAGAAGTGGAAGTCATCATTTAAACCGATGAGATCCACCACAAATAAGTATTGCGGTGCATGGAAACGGAACACCACATCGACATTTAAGATAAACCATTCTTCATATATAATTTCAGGTCATCCATTGAGTTTCCAAGTTTTGTAAAATAATTTTGAATTTGTTTTCTTGTGGTTATCATAGCAATATCTGAACTTTTAGGTTCATGATTGTGGTGCTAACCCTTCTACAATTTCAGCAAGACAACAATCTGCAGTCATGTGTTATTATTATCATCACTTAACATTATAATACCCATTCAGTATATGTCATACACTGTTCTATATGACATTAAATATTGATTTTACATTTGTTTTTTTTTTATTATTATTACCATTTCCATCATTACCTGGATATTCGTGATTTCTTTATTATTATTTTATTCTTTTTATCTCGAAGCGTATGATAGAGAATGTCCACGCATCCATCTTCCCCTATAGAGTCACAAAATGCGTTGTAGTTCAAATCAATTTGTTTGAGTTCAACTCATTTTACAGAATCATCGTTTGCGGTAAATGCAACGCAGTAGGCCTGGTCGCTTTAATGCTTGTATCAAAATATGCTGCATGCATAAATGTCGACAAACAAATAACTGGGCATCATCTTACCCAACTATTTCTTAGATGCTTTCTCGTACTGGCTGCGTTTGTATTAGATAAGATTATAATAGATAAGCTGGATTAGCGGAAGCCATTGTAAAAAACAGACCCTGAATGTAAAGAAGCCTTGAGAGCCCACCCTTTTTTTTCTGCTTGTGATAGTTGCACTATTTCATGATTTTTATTAAGCTCTAAGAATTTCTTGCTTTGCCAAATAACAGCAGTTTTGCTTTTTATTTAAAGTAAGTCTTCCGATAAAAGTTGGTTCAGCTGCTCAAATTTATACAAAATGTTCACAATTGGAAGAAACCAACACAAACTTTTTATTAGGTAAATTTTTCTGAAGATATAGCTGAAGAACAGCTCTAAGCCTTAAAATAGTCTTGCCATATTTCTATACAATTTGCAGATTTTAAACAAAGTCCGCTCGTCTGCAACGGAGTGCCCTGGCTAAGCTATACGATTTTTTATGTTGTTTTACAGAACCTAACAGCACATGAAAAAAAAAAATGGGTAAACTTTTACACAATATTTTGAGTATTTTTGTTATCTTTCAATGAATTCTTAATAACTTCTTAATGATGATTCATGACCGACATTAAAGGCCGACAAAGCTTTTGAAGTCTTAAAGCCTGTCCACGTTAAATTTCGGATACTTTTCTTTCAGTGTAGATTTTGAATTATTGTATAGATCGCTAAAACGTTTCACTTATATGACAGCTCAGACTCTCCACTTTATTTCGTGGTGCAACGTGTTGCATTATTGATACATTCAGTAAAATGGCTTCGAATCAAGTGGAAGTGCCAAAACGCATTTTGGTACGAACCACAAAAAAATCCGAATTTATCGGTACGCGATCTTTCTAAGAAACTAAAACTACCAAAAAGAACCCTGTTTTGTGTTTGCAAATCATTTGACCAGCGCTTGGTTGTGGATCGGAAGGTTGGAAGTGACACAAATCGAAAAGTATGCTCAAGACAAATGGACACGAAGGTGGTATGTGGTAT
>JASCZW010003037.1:0-34839 GCA_034211315.2 Aedes japonicus
GAGTTTCAACATGTTTGCATGGCTATCCACCAGCATGCCTTGACTTCAATATTTCAAACAGATAAACAAACCAAAAATGCCATGCTTCTGTCAGTTCTTCAACAAAACCAAGCAATATCGTTCCATCGGTAGAAGTGCGGGACCCAGCTCCGAACAAGCCAAAACCATCCAGGAGGATGACGTATCAGCTTCGGAACTCGTCCAGCTCAAAGCGGAAGTATGGTCACTCAAAAATGCTCTCTCGGATGCCACAGCGATGAACACCAATATGCAGGTTTGAATTGAATGAAAGCAGTATAAATTGAAAATATAGTTATTGAATCACCATGATCTCCCATTCATTTTTCAGGATGCAACCAGGCAAGCGGTTGTGGAAAAATACGAGTTATTGAGTGAGTTACAGCGAGCAAAGAATGATAATGCTGTGCTGGAATCCGACCGCCAGCGGGAACGTAATTTGTTTTGTCAGGATAAAGATAAATTCATCAAGGAAATTGCTTCCTATCGAACGAAAATCAACGAATTGTCCTTTTTGGTGGTATGTTTTTTGTTATCACAAAATTGGTTCAAATTGAAAAATGCATTCAAACTTTTGTCTTACAGGATACAATTTCCAATCAAAACATAGAATTGAAGAAGTCACTTCTAGAGGCAAATGATACTATTTGTAAAATAAGTCAAAAATACTATGGCTTAAATCTCTTGTTTATTATTACGAAAATGAATTGTCAGGGTCTTGAAAACAATCATCATGTACAAAATCCCAGTAAACGAAAAACAAAATATAAGCATACTTCCAGAAATCACTAACAAAAACCAACGCTGCAAATAAGCGCCCTACTACACGGCATAAATTGAGTGAAACATTCATTATGTTTATGCAAAAACCCTTTGTTTCCCTTTCGTTTTTGAAGAAGCTAACGTTCGTCCTTGCGTCGCTCTGCGCTCGTCGATTTGCTGCTCGAGCAAAAGGTGTGAAAACCAAGGTCTGCAATTTTCCCGCTTTGCCAATAAAACAACACCGACTGTTCGGTGCCAACTTATACATACACACACACATACATACACACTGCCGCTCACACGTTGTCCCATTTGCTGCTTGATAGTCAGAACCATCTCACACCTGGATTTGGTCGAGACTTTCTCGTTAGGCTGAACGTAAGTGCACGGAACAACCTTACGTCTGCAGGGAGCCAGTTTTCATCATCCTGTCTCGTTGTTCGCAACAGCAAAGGTGCCGTGTTCCGATGTGGCATGTGGCCCCCAGGAAGAAACTGAAAACGGCATAACAACGATGAGGTGGCGGCGGTGGGGTGGATGATCACAGCTTGACGGAACACACCAAACCGATGTATGTTGCTGGGGATGATGATGTAAAAAGTGTTGGTTGGTTTGCTCGATGACTACCCGTGAAGTGTCATTGTGCACCATAAACATGGCCAGTGAGAATGGAAAAAGTATAACGAGGTACCACGGCGACGAAGGAACCGAACTAAAACCGGGTGTTATGGGGAAAAACTGCGCTTGTAAGCCGCTGGAAAATAGGGATGACGAATTGGAGGGAGGGGTCTTTTGTAGGTGTTCTACAGCTAGATGATCATTGGTAAAGGTCGAATGATCTTCTTCATAGGATGCTGTTTCAGTAGTTTGATAGTTTTTTTCATAACGTAATGTTTTTAATACAAATGTAATAATGTGCTATCTATCAGTAATGAATATTGCTCTAGGAATACATGTATTTTTGTGAGCATCCATTTGTTGGAAGTTTTTTATTTGCTGCTTACCGTTCCAAGGATAAACACTGCCCTTTCGTCTTCAAAGTCAAACTATCGGAACCAGGATGAAACCGGGTTTAAAGATTTGATACACAATGCTCGGTAATTTTTGATTTTCTTCCTAAATGTCATGGAACCTATAGGGATGATGTTACTATTAAACACATTATTCATAATTAGTCCCACTAGAAGGAAAAGATTGACGAACAAGTGCAAACATTTATAATGTTTTTAAAGCTTTTAAACTGAAGTTTAAATTATTTCGCAAAAGAACCAATGTTAACGCTATTAACAGTTGCTGCACAGAAAAATTGATGAAATTTAACATTCATTTGTAAGCCATTCAATTGTTAGCCATGGCAAGCATGAACATCGAAATTGTTTTAAATTCTTCATGGAACAGACCCGGATATGGCAAATCTGTTCTTAACTTTACATGGCACATTCCATGATTTTAACATAGGGAATGGCTTCATGCCTGAGTATCTACTTATTTCAAGGATGAGGATAAATGATAACCTACATACTCCTCATATTTTGCAGTATGATTCTTCAGTAGATGAAGCATCTTGCTGTCAAAAATGAACGTTTTATGTTAGTGTTTAACCCGTGTTTGGAATAGGGTATCAGGAGACTAAAGTCAGTATGAAACTAAAGTCAGAAACAAACACGCAATCTTGTGCCAACATCCCCATGCGGAGTAGGTCAATGCAAGAACGAAACCACCACCTTTCGAAATACTACCTCACAATGCCCTCCGCTCAATTTAAAAACGACTTCTATTCAATTTTCACAGCCTGCCGTGCCCTAACGGAACTGTCAATACTTTCTCTTCACAACTTTGTTCTAGCAAAAACAATTGCTGTCTATTCCTAGAGCCTCTGTGCGATGAGAAATTATTCCTTCTCAAAAGAACCTCAACAAAAATATGTCTTGGTTTGCGGTTTCATGTGCTTTTTTGTTCTACTGCGATTGAAAATTTTGATGTCTTAGTTGAGTTTCCCCATGTTCATTAAGTAATGTCCTGTAGAGTAATGTTATACAGTCTGAATCACAGGAAGTGATGTATTGTTCATGATATCATGCAAACATTCCGAGAGGTTAATTAAGATTACTTCTTGGGAAAGTTGGCTCTGAATCCAACCAAAGGACAGATCTATAGATATATAGATTTGGTAAAAACAAAACTTTCCTCCGAAGGGTCTCAGTAATGCCGGGCAACCCCAACACTGGTAGATGGTCTCCCTCGGAAAGGCACTCAAGTCATTTTTACTTGTCCAAGTTGACAGGTGACAATCTCAAGCTCAAACTTAACAACATAAATATGTCATGATCCTACTTTAATGATTTGGAATGATTGGCATCAAATCAGTCGTAATTCGAGAACATTTGGAGTTCTAGCAGTAGGTGTCCGTTGTTATATTTATCACTGTAGAAAAATATAGTAGTTGGTTAAGGAGTTCTCAAATTGTCAAATTGTTGTTGAAAAAATAAACCTAGTTCAAATCTTTTCTAAAGGGTCATGTGTCGTACGTGTATGTTTTTAACGCCACATCTCTTAATGTGAAGAAGAAACAAAAAGAAAAAAAAACCCACAAACAACGAAGCAGACAGAAATTAAACTTAATGGACATACTGAATAACCGGACGACAATACAGCACAATAAGCATCCACCTGAAACACAAAAATGACAATAATAGAGCAAAAACAAAGACTCACATTCAACTACCAAACGTCGATTACCCAACATTACAGCAACAAAACATATATCAACTTCCCGTTCGATAAATCCAGCAAATTTTATCTACTGATAATTTCAACCAACAGTCTCGTCGCTAAAGCTCCCATGCATACACACAAAAGAAGTAAAATAACAAACGCAATACCAATAGCAACAAAAATCCAGCTCCAGCTTCACGTTCACCTATCAACTATCTCTCTTCCAATGCCCTTTTAACTATACGTTTCTGTGGTTATTCTTATAGGAAATTTTCAGCTAACGGATTGTCCACTAAAAAATGAGAATGATTTCAATACTTTTCCATCAGAACAAAAACGGCCGCATAGAAATGTCACTTTAGATGAATGAATCGTTGCACTCTCCAGAAAATTTTCATACACTCTTATTTCACTCTAACATGTTCAGTCGTGTTCAGCATGCCGTCGAAACAGGAAGAACTGGCGCGCGCGTTGTACAATTCTTTCAAGCGAACGAAGATCGTGGAAAAAATACACGGTGGACCATTTTTGTCGTGAAAGTTCCGGTATCCACCGTATACCGTATCCTGGCATGCATGAGAGTAACCCGGAAGAAAGGTTGCGGCCGTCCAGCGAAAATAATGAATGAGAAAACGCTCCGCTCGCTGCGCAGCATGTTCAACAACAAGGATTCGGTAAGTCAACGGAAGCAGCCCGAAAGTTCCATTGTTCGAAGTCACTCATCTGCAAGACGCTAAAGAAAGAAGGAATAGTGTGTAGAAAGAAAACCAGATCCCCAGAGTACACAGATGAGCAGATTCAAACCGTGAAATCCCAATGCCGCTGGATGACTCGGAATTACGGCGGAAAATCTTTCGTTCTGGACGACGAAAGCTACTTTCCTCTTTCGAAGTCTCAGATACCGGGAAACGACCGATTCTACACTAAGGACAAATCTACTACTCCTCCAAAAGTAATGTATAAGTTCAAGCACAAATTTGAATCGAAGGTTATGTTATACATCGTAATATCCGATAAGGGTATTTCGAAGCCGTGGTTCAAACCAAGCGGTTTGGCCATCAACCAGGAGGTGTACCAAAGAGAGTGTTTGCAGAAAATACTCATCCCATTTCTTAAACAACATCACTCGGATGGCAAATACGTGTTTTGGCCGGACAAGGCATCATCGCACTACGCAAAAAACGCTAACGTTTTTGGAGAGCCAAAATATACCATATGTCCCAAAAGACCGGAATCCGACAAATTTACCACAGTGCCGTCCTATCGAGGATTTCTTCGGTCTTTTGAGCTCCATGGTATACAAGGATAATTGGAAGGCCAAGAACACCAAGCAACTTACCAACAGGATCAAAAGCTGCATCCGAAAAATCGATGTGGCTGCCGTCCAACGGTCATGTTCCAGCATAACGACTAAGCTGCGCCGCACGGCGGACCACGGACCATATGACAATATTCACTAAACTTAGTTTGAAGATTTAAGTTGACCCTTTTAATAAAATAAATCAGTTTGAACAAAACTTCACTGGTATTTTTTTCCTGACCCATTCTTTTCGTTCTCATTATTTAGTGGACACCCGTTACAACTTTGCACGCAATTGTTTTGCAGGAAAATGGCTTATGAAATAGTTTCAAATTATTTTAATGATTGATAATCTTTTAGCATTTTTGAAAAACAACTCAGTCAGAAGCATTGTATTACCATATTGTACAGAGTGTGGGCTTCAACAGGCCTGTTGAAGTGGCGGACTTAGTCTGTGCTTCAACCTACCCCGCAGTGGGATGTTAGGCAAAAATGTCGTTGGTTCGAGTACCAGTGTATACATGCCCTTTTCGCTCAATTCTCTAAAACATCTGTTATATTTCCAAGCCTGCCGCACACTAGCGGAACTATCAAAACTTTCTCTTCAGATCTTTCATTCTAGCCAAAAACATTAATGTTCACTCTTGGTGCCACATGGCGATGAGACGAACATCTCCTTCTACATCAGACAAATTATGCTTTTCCTCAACTAAAAGGGAAAAGACACACGTACCATCTGCTCCGCATAGATTTCGATAAAATGAATCACTGGGTGATAAAGCTAATATAAATCTATGTTCATTTCATCATAGGTTCACATAGGTATTTTTATTCATAGAATTGTTCAAGTGCAAACCCATTGAATGTCATCGGCAAACGCAGGGTTAATGCGCCCTCGGTCAATATGGTGGATTGAGAGGAATAAGCTCTTGCTATGGCGTCTTGACTGTCACTCAAAATGTAGACAAAAATCAGACCGTTCTAGGACTGAAGGATGTACGAGCACAAGGCTACAAGTTTGAGTCTCAGCTAATGTGACCACGAAAAATCGTGGTTTTAAGCAGGGTTGTCCAAACCACGCACAACACTGCGTGCGGTATTTGAACGCCGCAGCAGCGTGTATCAGTATCACCACTCCGCGCCGGTGCTCAACATATGTACACCCAGGGCGAAAATCAAACCACCGACACCAGTGCCCGTGCATTTTTCTTGACCCCGGTGGTTTGTACTTCGGCAAACGGGGAAGCCGAGTGTTTCAACTTCGGCAAACGGGGAAGCCGAGTGCTTTCAACTTCGGCAAACACCGTAGCCAAGGGATTCAATTTACGGATACACTTCGACAGCTCCTTTGCTGCACGGACCTTCTTGTCGTGGGGGATTTTTGCTTGTTTTGATATTTTCTCCGTTTCATTTAATTTCTAACCAACTGTTATTTGCAACTTGATACCTAATATTAATCTCTAGAAAAATGCGTATGCCGTCGTTCGATGTTGGACTTTTTACCCAGCCTGTTTTCCCGGTTGTTTGTCATTTAATGGAGCGGATTTTTAGTATCGAGTATAAATATTTTTGTACAGCATACTTCTTCCCTATCTGAATCTGCGGTACTTTTATCGTTCTCGTGTGATCGAACCAAGCACATTCATAAAAGTTCAGTGTTCGCTGATTCTTTTAGTAGTTTAGTATTCGCTTATTTCGTGGAGTTCTTGAAATTTCTTCCGTCTTGCTGTGAGTCCACACTTCTTATAATACTAGTTCCATCTTGTTTCGTAGCAAAGCTCACATGCAAAGCGTCTGAAAATGTCAGCAGAAAAACGTGACGAAGGACGTAGTAAAGGTTGCTACTGAGTGTTTCTCGAGGAATGGCGAGAGAAGCCATCCAAAGTGCAACATTTGTTTGAAAGAGCTCTTGGTTAACACTTTCTACAATTTAAAGAGGCAATTATAAACGGTGCATCTGATGAGTTAGAGGATATGACCACTAATGCGGAAGCGGTTGAAAATCGCCGTCTAAAACGGAAGATTCCTACAGTATCCGTTCCGATAGCAGAGAGTTGTTGGTGGAGTACAGTGTAAAGATGGTTACGGTAGGTGGCCTTGCTTTTAACATGCTCGATCAGCCTGGTCTAGCGGTTCTTCTAGGGACTCTGACTAAGACCTAAAAACTACCCAGTATTAGCCGCAGGACCATTCCAGAGGATGTAGAGAAAGCTGCATGGGCATTGAAAACAGAGATTAAAAATGAACTGAAGGATATTATGATATACATTAAAGTGGACTCCGCTACTCGTAGGAATCTGATTGCTATTTGCGTACAGTACCTAATGGACTCTAAGTTTGTATTGCGAAAATTGGCAGCATATGATTACAATGCTTCTCAAACTGCCAAAGCCTTAAAAGACGAAATATTATGAGTAAAAACTTTTGAAAAAGACCCATCCAAAAATCCATCACCACCAACAATGAAACAAACTAACTCAAAGCTGGCAGAATTTTACATGATGCTCAATAAGGATCTTATTTCATAGATTACGACCTGGATGTTGAAGAAATGGACGAGTCAATTGAGTACGATGGGAACGTTGAGGAGGCAGCTGCTCTAAACTTCATAACTAGTGATATTTTGGGTGTGCAGCAATACGCTGCAGCTTTGTGTGTATGATACCATCAAGAAGTTGATTCTCAAACCATCTTCTCTGGCTTTATACAACTACTGGTCAAATCAATGTCTTGTACATGGTAAACCGTGTATGTTGTGTACGATCGTAGCGGCAAAGAAGGCCCGTTTTGTTTATTTATTTATTTCGTCAACTATACCTAGTTTAAATTTAAAATGTTCTGATTTCGGGTTGACATTATGTGTTGTTTTTCCGAGGAATTGCAAAGTTAACAGTTTCACAGTGAAGATTTTATAAGACCATCGTTCAGTTAAAAGTCTGGCGTAATTTTTTTGGCTATATTTGGTTGAGAACATCTTTGGAGTTCCTAGTTGCCGACTAGGTATGAAAAAAATTAATTTTGGAACATTTTAGTTGAATTTACAATTTACAAGTTTTAGTTGAATTTTCAAATGAGACCATTGCAGTCGTCGGAAGTCATGAGGTTGCATATTTTTTTAATTCAATTCTAATAGTATTTTATTGCACCATATGTCAAAAATGAAAATTTTGTTGTGGTATACATTAATGTCTTCATCATTTCTTATTCACAGAAAATGTTCCATGACGTCGGCATAAATTAATACTTTTAATTTATTAAGAATGAAACAAATGTTTTTGATTGTTATTTTTGTATTCTCCCCAGCGCGGAAGTAACGATCTTTGATGAAGTTTTTTCAGAAGCAGATAATTTATCATCTCCATGCAAAGCGCTAGAGCGGACAGTAATTTTATTGCTAAGAACAAATAGACATGAAGAGAAAGTGTATTGATAGATCCGTAAGAGAACGGCAGTAGCTTTTGAAATTGAATAGATAGACACAATCTAGCTAGAACTAGAAACAAGCAACTAGGTAGTATAAGAGCACGATCGGTTGCATAACCTTTTGTCAGTCAAGAGATTTTCCCCTTGCCTATCCTGCATAGGGTAGTATGACAAAGGGTTATGTGCCTGATCGTATACTACCGTTCAAATGCCCTCCGCTCGTTTTCAAACTTACATCTATTCAATTTCAAAAGCCTGCCGTTCTCTTACGGATCTATCAATACAATTTCTCTTCACGTCTATATTGTGATAAATTATCTGCTTCTGAAAAAACTTCATCAACAAATGTTGTTGAAGTACAAAATAAGGGTAGATGTCCTAAATAAGAGCCTTGGGGGACACCTGAAGTGACTTGAATTGGGTTTGAATATTTTCCATTGATTTTGATTATTTGTTGTTACCCAGTTAAGTATGATTCAAGCTATTTCAAGAGACTTGGCTCAATTCCGATTTTTAGCAACTTGTTGAGTAGCATTGGTATGTCAATGCCGTCAAAAGCTTCTCTTTAGTCCATTTAAAGAGCTTCTACGTTTATCCTTTATTAATTGACTTTTTGCAAAAGTCTACAAATTGCTGTCCATCAGGACCTGAACCTTTAGAGGCATCGTAATCTTCCAGAGCCTGTCAAATATCCTGCGCATGGAGTTGATTCACGCCAATAACCCTTAAAAACTCTGGATTTCAGAGAATGTAGTATATATTTCTTGGAAGAAAGTTGCAAAAACATTGCAATTATTTACTGAGTAAGTTTTATCAAGACACGTAACCGTAAGAAAGTTTTATGATTTTTACTTTGTATTTACGTAGTTGAAGAAGCGCCTTGGACAAGACATTATTTCTAGTTCACTTTTTTAATTATATTCATCCAGTGTTTTACTGCTGGCCAAGTTCAATTGATCGCATATGTCAAGATAATTTGCTAAATACTGTTCGCTTTAGTTTTTCTTGTAAATTTTATGAGTTTTTGCTTGCAGTTTGTCAGGTTCTTATGTGTTTATCGTACAAATTTGATATTTGGTATTTCTTTGGCGTCTTCTTCTTTTTGAGTAGTTCCTGTGCAATTTGCTGAAAGTTTAGCGTCACCAGTCTTTATGTAAACAGCCCGTTGCATTGGTGTTAACTTTAATGAAATTCATGATGTTTTATTAATCATGATTCAAATTACCAATACAAAGTCCATGAAATTTTTGCGCACATACAACTTTACCAAGAGTGTAAACGTCTGTTTCTGCAAATAAAAGGTTAAGTTTGTACTTCCGTGAAAATGAGGACCCATCCTAGTATCAAATAAAATCCACAAAATGGGCCTTATGTAATACAAACCATGTTGTAGAACATCACTTTGCTGTAAAGTTTTAAGTTTAGGCGCTGGGAGCATGTTTCCTCGTAAATTCGTAATCTGGACCATAGTGCATTGATAATTTTAGTTATTCGATTACAATGACTTTTTAGAATAGGCAACCTATCAATGGATACAAAGTTGCTCACCTGATCTATCACTTGGACATGATGCTCACCGGTACTGAGAGATCACTTGCCGTTGCCATTCGATGTCATGAACTGACTCGAGGTTCACGTCGAAAATGACGCTGTCGGAACCTCTCCCATCTGGCATGATGGTAGTTCCGCCTGGTGATCCGATATCGGTTGACCGAGAAGCCAACTTCAGCCACCACTGGATAGTGGTCGAAGCTGAGTTCTTAACTTTCTTAACCATTCCTAGGTCAAGTTCGCTATTTAAAACCTGCTCTCAGCTATTTCCGACTCGTGAGTTTTCCTTCAGCTCTATTGATCGTCTATTATTGCTTGCAGCAGCAGGTTCCTGTATTGCTTTCCTGCGTGAGGCTCCTACTGCCTGGTAAGGTTCCACTTGTATCCTCTTTCTACGCTATCGAGCCACACTCCAAATCGAACTACTTTGAAAATATTTGCAAACGCAGCTGATTCAAAGTTGTCAGCGTTCTGGAAGTCTCTTCTTAATTGCTTTGTTACTTATTAAGAACCAGGGAACGATTAAGCGGATTAATACCTGTTTCCCTAAAGCCGTAGCCGTAAGTTGTCTCCTGCTCTCTCTGTTTTGCCAATGGCTTTCTTTTTCTCCGTTCACTCTGTAAGCGGATGTTCTTTCAAATAATCGTTCATTATACGGCTTATCTTTTTTAAAGTTTCAGCTGATGGTTGCAGGGCACAGACAATTCTCTTTGGCATCCTCTAGAATGCTGTTCGCTCTCTTTTTAACTTCTGCCATTGTCAGTTCCACATACTCGGACGAAAAATTCACGAAGCCACGCCTTCTTGATATTTATAGGATGTTTCAAGGCACGTTTGTCTTACAGCTGCAAAGAAAATGCAAATAATTTGAGTTCAGTGTTTTCATTAAGCACGATTTAAGTCACGCCACACGGGTACAGGGTGTGGCAGAAAATAATGCGAAAATGTTCAAACTTGAGTATTGGGTTAATTCGTGTAGCTAGTGACTAATTTCTGTCGAAAGTGTATTTGTTTATGTTAACTTTCAAGTGCTGCATGTCCTACAGCAAGATGGAGCGCCGTGTCACACGTCCAATCGAACCCAACAATGGTCGAACGATAACATGAAGTTTTGGCCAAAGGATTTGTGGCCCCCTACCAGTCCAGATCTTAATCCGTTGGATGATTCGATTTGAGCATATGTTGAAGCACGAGTCTGCAAAACATCACACTCTCGTGTGAAAACCCTGAAGTCAACCATAACACGCACATGGCAGTCAATGTCGGAGAACTACGTCCAAAAGGCATGCTCTGGCTTCCGGCATCGCCTCGAGGATGTTATTAATGAAAATGGAGGACACATTGGATAAATTTGTTTAAAAGGACTGCCCTCAAAAATGTTGATATTATTGCTTGAATAAGTTGAAAATGGAAATTGAAAGAAATAGCACAAATTTTCGCATTATTTTCTGCCGCACCCTGTAGTTAGGAGCACGGCTTATCTTTTGTGAATTTATTGAAGTTGTTTTAAAATTTCACTACTGTGTGGCTTTGTTTACTACTCCATACTTAATTTTGACACGAAGTCTTTTTTCTGCAAAAAAAATAGAGTTAACAATACAGTTCAGCAACAAAACGCATTACAACTTTGAGCTGTTAGGAAAAACATGTCAACAACGAGAGTGTGCCAATTTGTTGCAAATTACCCCATTTGACGGTAATTGGTAATACTCAACAAATATTTTCGAGGGAAGAATCGAACCGAGGACGTTACATTTGAAAGCCCTGCGTCTTCATCACTTATCTATTTCGATCTATGGTAATGTAAATAAATGCTTTAATACGATGATGTTGATTATAATTGAGCAAGACGTCAAAAATTGAAATTTTCCTAGGTCCTTAGGGAACGTCCATGAGGTTACGTGAAGCCCCTTCTCCACCATCGATATGAATTGTATGTCCATCAATATGTGCAGATTGTACACTGAAAATTCATTTTCGTAGAGTAGCTTTCACGCGTTTCGTAAACATGGATTTTGTACATAGAACAAATGTCTCGTATATTGTATGAAACCTTAAAAATGCTCTTTATCTGGTGAAATGCTATCATTACACCTTTATGTAAAATGCACGAAATGAACTTTGTGATGACCAGGCCAATCGCTGCTTCTCTTTATACCGCAGTCATGCACGATGATGTCTGCGCTGGTATGGCGGAAATAATTTATGCTAACCCAAAATAAAATCAAAGCGCTGTCGTGAGCTAAGACTTCATGCTCATTAATCAAGATTGTTCTCACGAGTCAGCCTGGCCTAGTGAGATCAACCACGGATTTAGAATCAGCACTTTCCAAATATTCAGGTTCGAACCCCATGTTATAAACATTAAAAAAAAACGCTGGACAACTCCACGTGGTTGCGTTTTTTTTGTCAATTACGTTTTGAGTCGATAAAGTAGATCTGTCAGTCCTTCATGCAACCACCAGAGAGATGTTTCTTTTTAATTTGTGACAAAATATTTGTAGCTCTTTGCATTGTTTCCGTACAATGTACGAATGTTCTTTCGTGCTTTTGACAGTTGCGCGTGCAATTAATTACGAATGTATTTTCAGAAAAAGAACAAATCAGTTTCGTTGCTGAAAACAACGAATGGATTTGTAAGTATTACCTTTGATTTTATAATATAAACTAAAATTAACTTTCAGTGTCCATACACTTGAAAAAATATTTCGTCACAGTTTCGATACCTCCCTCTCCCCTAAAAACGTGACATACTGAATGAATGTTCTCCTAAAAAAAATATTTTTGAACTCCAGTTCTGCGAGGGTAGAATTTTCAAATCCGGAAAGCATCGTCCTTGTTGATGCTAGTTAATATGCACCAACAAACACCACCGTTTGTCTGATGCCACATCCAACACGTCCTCTTCCTGCATCCTTCGTGGCGGATCCACTAGATTCAAAATGGTATTTAGTAGTTTGGCCCCATCCCAACCGAGTCCCATTCTATATCAGACAATGTACTTACCGACCTCACTATAAACCAACAGTAAATGAACGACCAACTCCTCCGGCACCGGGTTTTCACTGTTTGAAGGAGCACATTTTCGGCAGAGACAGTTTTATGCGCTTAATCCGTGCCGGGCGAGGCGAAGGGACTGGGATTTCTCATTGCGCTTTGTTTATTTATGGCTTATCTTATCCCTTCCAGTCTCCCACCGCAGGACCTCGTGCGATGCAATTCTCGTTCCGAAATGGAAATGAGCTACGGATTGCACCAAAGCCACACCACACAGGAACAATAAAGTGAGAAAAGTGAAGCGATTAATGTGTCTCGATTGCGGCAAGTGAAGGTTGCGAAATTCTTCTCCTAAATGAATAAAACCAAAAAAAAAAACGCGTCGCATTTCCGACATTTTACGAGAGAATCGTAAAACGTTGAATCCGACATTCTCCCGTCTGAATTCGATGATGTGTGGATGAAAATTAATTAAACCTCGCTGGGACAATAGATTCATTACAATTCGACAGAGTCCAGAAGCCGAAAAAAAAACAGAATGCAAATAGAATAGAGAAAAAATGGGAATTCTTCCAACCGGAAGCTGAACTCACTAGATGTGTACGTGACAAACCAATTTCCATTTGCATTGCCGTTGGCCCCTTTGGGCAGAGATGCCCAGCAGCAGCAGCGGTGGAATTTTGTTTGTAATCTCCGACCATTTGGCGCAAGAAGCGGACCAGAGCTGTCCATCAGTGGTAGAATTTTTCCCATTTTTCACAATTTCCCACCGACCAACCAACCATCGTTTGGCGTGGAGCGTGAGGGGGAGGGGGGGGGGCGATTGTTACCAGATGAAATGAGCGTGAAGCACAGCTTTACAACGCTTCTTCTGTCGGTCGACTGGACCACTGAATGACTGACGACTGGAAGGGGGTGTGAGCGGAACATTTTTTCCTACCACCTCCGCGGTCACTTCTGGCGGTTTTCCCTGTTCGTACGTGGACGAGGAGATGCTTGCAGTGTCGTTGTCGCCGGTCAACGATGAATCCCTTCGCGTCCGAGCAATTTGATTGCTTCAAACGGTCAGTTTTATTGTTTGTAGGGGCGCTCATGAGGCGGACGGAGAGTTGAGATTTTCCTGGGATTTATTGTGAAAGGTACTGTCAATTGAAGGGAGGACATATTCAAGGTGAGTTTGATATTTCAGATGCGGTTAGTTCGGTTAGTACTACATGATCGTGACAATTTCCAAACGTGGTAGACAAGTTGAACGCTACCATGGATGATCGTCTGGAAGCTGCTCTACAAACATTCTGAGACATGAGGAATTCATCGGTGACATTTCCAACTATCCCAAAGACGACGCGTGATTCAACTGGACGGTACGTGGTTCATCTACCAAAGATCTATAATGCGGAAAAGGTTCTGGGAGAATCTAGATCACTTTTTGATCGACGTTATTAGCGCCTGGAATGTCATATAGAAAGGTTTTACACCTGATTGATTGAACAATCAGTTTACGGTCGAGTATTTGAAACTTATTTACACTGTTACATTTCTCACTGTCACATGTTCAAGAAGTCTAAAGGGTGTCCACGATGAAATTGCCACACTATGAAATTGCTCTAACTTTTTAACCGTTGGGTAGAATTTAATGAAAATTTTGGTGGATTTAGTTCATAGTGCATTATTTACATCCTGCAAGTTTTAAAGTCCTGTGATCAAAATGGAGTCGAAAGAACAGCTCGTGCGTGATAAAATCTTGCACATTCATCACGAGAACAAGGATCTCTCGCATTGTTCCATCGCTAAAACATTGGGAATCGCGAATTCCACGGTGTCGCGAGTGATTAAGCGGTTCGAGGAACGGTTGACCACCGATCGGAAGCCCAGAAGTGAAGGAAAAAGTATTCCGTACAACACCAAAAATCACAACCGCGTAGTTGGGGCCTTCAACCGAAATCCGAACGCCTCCGTTCGGGATGTAACTAAGAAGCTGCACCTAAGCCGAAGTTTTATCCAGAATGCCAAAACTAAGGCTAGGCTTCGAACGTTCAAGGTACAAAAGGCCCCTAATCGCGACGAGAAGCAGAACAAGTCCGCCAAAACCCGTGCCAGGAAGTTGTACCTCAACATGCTGACGAAAGTTGAATGCTGCATCATGGACGACGAAACAGATGTGAAGGCCGACTTCAAACAGATCCCCGGCAACCTGTTTTTCACGGCCAAGGATAAGTTCAGCGTTCCGGAGCATGTCCGCACTCAGAAGATGTCCAAATTTGCGAAGAAATTCCTGGTTTGGCAAGCCATCTGCACGTGCGGGAAGCGGAGTGCACCTTTCGTGACCCGGGACACGATGAACGGACAGGTGTACATAAAAGAGTGCCTCCAGAAGCGGCTGCTTCCTCTCCTGAAGGCCCACAACGTCCCAACTATCTTCTGGCCGGATTTGGCCTCATGCCACTACTCCAAGGACGTGCTGAAGTGGTATGCGGACAATAAGGTCAATTTCGTGCCGAAAATGTTCAACCCTCCCAACACTCCGGAGCTCCGCCCCATCGAGAAGTACTGGGCGATTATGAAGCAGCACCTTCTTAAACGACCTAAGGTAGTGAAGACAGTCGAGGAACTGAAGAAAGTATGGGTTTACATGCAAAAAACGGTTGATTCACAGGTTGTGCAGAATCTTATGGCCGGGGTTAAGGCCAAGGTGCGGGCATTTGCGTATGGACTGTAAATAAAATACGAGTAAAATCGTAAAATGAAGTTTAATAGTTATTTCTCAATCCCTGAAAATTTGATGGCAATCGGATGAAAACTCGAATTTTGCGAATCAATTTTGTGTGTGGCAATTTCATCGTGGACACCCTTTATACTGTGCGAAGGAAAAATAATGACAGATTTAAAACAGTGGTAGTTATTGTTTTGATTCTGGCAAGGTTTAAGTAGGATTCAAGTAATTCTTTGTCTTATTTATTTCATTCATCAAATATTGTATTTCTGATGAGGAATACCGAAATTACGTGCATGATCTAAAACATTGGTCGGCAGTAATCCTTAAACATTTTCTATAGAGTAAATATCTGGATTGTAAGCAGGCCGCTTAAGGAGAGGAATATCGCTGCCTTCATCAAAAGATTTGGTCATACGCGCGCAGTGACATGAGTCATATACCCTGCTGATAATCATGTTTATGTACATTACAGGATGCGGCAGAAAATAATGCGAAAATGTTCAAACTTGAGTATTGGTTTAATTCGGGTAGCTAGTGACTTGTGTTAAAATAGAACAGTACATGGACAACGGATCGTCGTTGAAGGTCTACTATACTGGCAACCACTATGACAGTATCATAAAAATTATGATGAGGAAATAGAGGAAATAAAAATAACATTGAAAGATACAGTCAAATGCAAGAAGGTAAAACAAACGGTAGGAGAAAGAAAATAAATCCTTAAAAACTTGAAATAAAGATATTCTTCAGGATTTGACTTGCATGAAAAAGTTGGCAAGCTAAAGTTCAATCCGGATTGGTGAAAAAAATAGAGTTAATGAACCAAAAGTATTAAAAATTTCAAGTTGGAATGTGAAAGGATGTGAGACAGACAAAAAAGGATGAGCTGATGAAATACTGAAAGCAAATGATGTAATTATTGCAGTACTACAAAGCTAATCCTCTAGGTCTCAGATGAATCTAGAAAACTATGTGGATGGTCAGAAACAGTACATCAATAAGTCCAGATTTTGGAAATTGTTATGCAAGAATCGGGGAGATTAATATACTTCAAGTAAAGAGCCAAGGAAAGGGCATTATGCTGAATTAAACTTTCATAAAGTGGATCAGATAATAATTATAATATTCATGCGCCGAATTTAATAAAGGCTTTTCTTACCAACCGTGAGCTCATTTGGAGAAGATCACAAAATTTTGATTGTTCTGGACTAAAGATCAACGAACCTGAAGGTAGAGTATGGATGGGAAAAGTTGGGTCATGACTGATAATGGGGGCAGTATACTATTCAAGTGTTTCTGTGAAACCTGTCAGAAACTTAAAATATATCATCTAAAATGGGAAAAGATGTAGACAAAACTTGGAAGTAAAGATAAAAGTAGCCAGATTGATCGTGTTAATATCACAATACACAACTTCCGGATACATTATATCAAAGGATACTGAGCGCATATGAAAACGTATAAATTAATATTAGTAGGTTTGTTATTTAATACATTATTGTCAACAAAATACGGAATAACCAAATAAGGTTCATAATAGTTGTTGATTCAATAGATAAAAAATGAGAGCTCTAACAAGTTACCTGCTAATGAACTGACAAACAGACACTGTGAATGAATGTTATGAAGGCAGCAGGAAAGAATGAAGATGCCCATGTTAAAACCATTAAAGAATCAAAAATTCAGCCCTCCATACATGGAAAGAGCTTTAAATAAATTAAGAGATGCAATTAAAGTTTCTCAGAAACATCTATATATGCAGAATTATAAATGGGATTGGAAATCGTGGTGTATGTAACATTTAAAATTTCTGAATTCCTACAAAGGGTGTTGTAAAAACGACATCCATAAACACTGAATCAAGGCTTATTTGTCTTAGTTGATTCCTCAGACCTGTCTGAAAGACTAAAATGTGCCTATTTGTACACCCTGGCAGAGGTTCTAAAGGAGGTATATTTAGAGGCAGTTCTAGATTGGATTAAAGCATAAAAGGAGCTTTAATGTAATGGTTAAAAACAGTTTGAAAATATCTAGGAAAGAAAACCTCAAAATCGAAAAAAACAATTTGACATCTACAAAGGCACCTCTATCGTGCCACTTTCTCTAGACGCTTGCAAAACCACTCAAACAGTTTTATTCATATTATAATCGTATTCATAAATTTCATTCACTCGCAACAACTTCATTTCCAGCAAAAATAACTCTGATTGAAAAAAATTAAATGCCAAATAAAACGTGTGATATTTTCAAAAGTGAAATATTTGTCTCGACTTGATTTCAATATGTTATTACTAGTTTCAACCTATAGTTTTCAAATTTTAAGTGCCAAATTAAATTCATTGTGTAAAGTGCTTGAAAAGAGCTGAAAAACTAGGTGCCCAAACAAAGTTGAAAAAATAATTAATTCTTCTAATTTGCAGATATTGTTTTGCTTCATCACTCTTAATTAATACTTTTATGACCACTGCGTGTGACAATAAGCGTGCAAGAAAATATATCATCTAGAATATAATCCCTTGATGACCTATTATGCAACCATTGATCACATTCTTTATTATAACTCATAAAGTATTTAAGCTATAAATAAAGTTCATCGTTGTTATACACTTGTAAAGATAAGTTTGATAAGACATTTGGTAGCATATGCATCTTAAGTTTCACAACTATTTTTATAATGCGGTTTCGAGAGATAGTTGTGTTGGTCTACAAGCACAAATTGGGTCTATTTGTGGATGCAACATCGTCCATTCGATGGATTTATTACTAAATGCAGTCTTTGTGCGGTTTTTATCCTAATTTTATGAATTAAGGCATTGTAAACTGTACTCGATTTACTTATTACAACATCTCACAAAACAAACTAAAGTAAAACTGCCTCGAAACACTTAAGAGGTGTTCATATATGATTAATCTGCGTCCAATAATGAAAACAACTGCTAATTCACTATACAATGATTTTGCCTCTTCGATTTGTGTTTAGATAAGCCATTTGAATATAAACAAGCGCAAATTAATAATTTCACTCGCTATTTTAGCAATAACAACCTTTTTACTACGTTATTGATACAACAGGCCATAGTTGGGAACATACAAACAAATGTGTCCCCAACATTGGGTCTGCAGATTTTCTTGTAAAATCATTGTTATTTTTCTTCTTGAATGATTGGTTTATTGCGTGTGACTATTTTCTGCACATCAAGACTGCATTATTTGCTTTATCGATTCAATTAATGAAATTTGGGTCATAGGAAAATCGATGTAGATCATCTGTTCAGCTTACTCAGTGAAATCATGATGCCCCAAAAGTACAGAAATCGAAAATAACGCGAGTAGACAACTTTAAGTTGATTAATATTGTCTCAATTACTTTGGATTACATCGGTCATCTTTCAATAGCAACATGATTTTGTTGATTATCGCTACATGTTACAATTTGGTACATAGGCCGAATGGGAGCTAGGTAACGGCCGTATACCCTATATAATAAAAATAGTTGGTTTTCCTTTATCACGATTTAACTGCGTGCGGAAGGACCGATCGGCGTGAAATTTTGTATGCAGAGTTTTTTGGGACCGGAAAACAATCTTATGATGGTTTGAGACCCCTCCCTTCACTGAAAAAGGAAATACATATAAATGAAACACAATTTCTACACAACTCGAGAATTAATCAAGCAACAGAAACCAAATTTAGCATGTGTGAGTTTTTGAAGGCAAAAACAACAATTTTTATAGGTAACCGAGAACCCTCCCCAGCGTCATAAAGGGGGCTCATACAAATAAAACACAATATTCTGCCTAACAGAACTAATCAAGCAAACGGAACAAAATTTAGCATGGTGGTTTTTAAGACCAAAAATGTTTCTATGTTGGTATGAGACCCCTTCCCATCCCAAAGAGAAGTGAAACCTCGATACAAATGGGAAATACACTATTCTGCATGACTCGAGAACTAATCAAGCAAATGGAACCAAATTTAGTATGTAATTTGGTTTTTAAGACAAAAAATTGACTGCTATATTGATTTGAGACCCCTCCCTTTCTGAAAGGGGAACCTAATATTCAAATGAAACGCAAATCCTTGCTGAGAACTGCTCTAAACTAATAACTAATTTAAAGAGAAATGGAACCAAATTTCGCATGTGGAAGTTTTTGAAGGAGAAATGTTTCTATGATGATTTGAGACTCTTCAAGTCATATAAGGAGGAGGAAGGGAGGGTGCTCTCAGCTTGACCTGGAACCCAAATTTCTGCATAATTCAAGAATAATCAGAAAGTAGTTCAATTTGCATATGGAGGTTTTGAAGGGAGAGAGAAATGTTTTATAGGTCGTGAGACTCATCCGCCTTCTGAAGGGAGGGGGGCTGCTCTCAAACAAATGGAACCCAAATTTCTGCGTAACTCGAGAACTAATAAAGTAAATGGAATCAAATTTGGCATGTGGATTTTTTTGGAAGGAGAGACATATTCTATGATGGTTTAGACCACTCTGCCCTCTTAATGAGGGGGGTCCCATAGAAATGAAACGCAATTTTCTGCATAACTCGAGAACTAATAAAGCAAATGGAATTAAATTTGGCATGTGGATTTTTGAAAGTCAGACATATTTCTATGGTGGTTTGAGACCTTTGCCCTCTGTGAAAGAGGGGGGGGGGCTCTCATACAAATGAAACGCAATTTTCTGCATAACTCGAGAACTATTCAAGTAAATGAAACCACATTTGGCATGTGGGGGTTATTGAAACAGGATTTTTATTTATATTAAATGGATTTCTGTCTGACTGTCTGTCTGACCAATCGGGAGTGAAAATATGTATGCAGGTATTTTTGGGGCTGGGAAGGTTCTTATGATTGTTTGAGACCACTTCCCCCTTCAGCTCGCATACAAATGAAACACAAATTTCTGCATAGCTTGAGAACTAATCAAGCAAATGGAATCAAAAATGGTATACAGGGTTTTAGATCTGCAGAAATGTTTCTATGGTGAATTCAAACCTAGGTACTATTAATCTGAAATTATCCAGGTAACTAAACCACAAACTGTGTATTGTCTGGATAAGAAGAATGTTCTGATAAGTTGAACTCCTTATTACTAAAAAAACGTCAGTTCTATGTAATGTTCATTCATTTAGACTGCAGGCGTAGCAACGCTCGCACCAGGATCAGCTAGTGATATATGAAAATTATAAACCTGCATTAAGATTGAAATCAAAATGGCAGCGGCATTAACATTGATATTTCATAAGCCATTATTGAAAATGCTGTTTTGTTTTCATGTAAGCATCAATAAATAAATAATGTTTTGAAATGGCATTTATGAGAATAATTTTGAGGCCAAATCGTTTCTTTGCGATGCTAATTTGCTTTATGCAAGACCGTTCAGCTGCCAAACAGCTTATATGGTAACCCAGCTGCTGCCAGAAAATTTTTGGCAGTTCAAACTACATTTTGAAA
Organism: Aedes japonicus; assembly: GCA_034211315.2. Lineage (NCBI taxonomy): Eukaryota > Metazoa > Arthropoda > Insecta > Diptera > Culicidae > Aedes > Aedes japonicus. The sequence goes on from JASCZW010003037.1 coordinate 20,935, forward strand.
GGATTAAGAAAGTTTATACGAAAGAATATGGGAAAGCAATGCCGTATACCAGGCGATACATGCCTCAAGATAATTCCATCTGGATGTGAGACTGACTAATGTTGCAGTTTTTTAAACGACCTTAATTGATGGATAGTTGGCAAATTCCTATTCAGAATGCTCAATAAGTTTTGTTTATTATTTCATTGAATCATGCATTTTTTCATTTGTCTAAGTTTGTTGCTATTGGAATCCATCTCTGTTTAATTTTATTATGACAACATTGGTAGACTTATAATAAACTTTATGTAGTGCAAAATGCTACAATAAATGCTTTATGCTCTCGTCCGAGTCCAAATGGCTTAGTGATAGTTTTTATAATGATTAAACATGCTTATGCAATATTTTATCATGGCTCTGTTAAACAAATATGATGGAGCGTTATTATTGAATTACTGAACGGTTTTATGAAGGGATAGAGTTCCTCTTCAAACATTTTTTAAAGCTTGGCTGTTTTAGACTTCACATTCTTTCTAGAAAAGGTTATAAAAACAGCCTAAAGAAAAATTATGAACGACACATCTTTCGCATCATGGAAAGCTGCTTCTAAACAAATTAGCATGTCTATTGCAATAATAAAACACTCATAAATTTGTACAAAGGCTAAAAGGCAGTAGGGTTGTTACTTGGGAAGAGTATCAGCAAGCGGTCAAAGATCATAAGGAAAAGGAAATAATTACTTTTTCAAGAACCTAAAAGATTTTGATGCAGGTATAAGAATTCGAAAAACGCACAATTATCTTAAACAGTTTGTCAAGCAAAAGAAAAAAAAATCAGCAATAATTAGTACTAGAATTTGGGATGACATTCTAAAAACTTGTGAGGGCCTTGTGAGACATAGAATTTTGTACAAGCCATGATTTTACACCATTGCCAAATCCACCAACATTAGTAGAAATTGAAAACATACTTTATGCAACTAGTAATGGAAAATCATCGAATATTTATGATCGAATATTTATGGAGTACATCAAGTACGCGGATCAAAATTCTATAAAAAGATTAGCAGAAATATTACAGGAAGCCTATATTACTAACGAAATACCTCTCGCATGGAAGAAAACGACGCAAATCCCTATTCTCTAGAAAGCAGGAGCTTCAGAAGCAGATCATTTCAGAAGAATCTCTATGTGTAATGTAGCTTACAAAACTTATGCTAAGTGGATAGCTCAACAGCTAAGGAAATATGCAGGTGAGCCAGGATTGCACCAAGCAGCTTTCACGGCAGAAAAATCTACTAAAGATCATATATTCGTAGCTAGACGTCTGATGGAAGAGTATTGGAATGCAGGTCAGGATCTATACATATTAGCTCTAGATATTAGCAAAGCCTTCGATAACATTAAATTACAATGTTTAGGAGAAGTTTTGACTAAAATTGGAGTTCCATCGAGACTTATTGATAGAGTGTTATCGTGTGTTAAAGATGAGGTTACAAGAGTTCTATGGCGGAACCAATTTTCCAAAGAGTTAAAGAGAGGAAAAGAAATAAAGCAGGGATGCCCTCTTTCACCTCTGCTCTTTAATTACATAATACAAGATGTTTTGAGCAAAGTTGATTTGAAAATTCCAGGATTAAAATTGTTGAATATTAACCAATTAAAGCTTCCCTTGTTACTTGTATTTGCGGATGATATCCTAATTATAACGAAAACTAAAGCAGAGTTGGAAGAGATACTGAAAGAACTAGAAAGTCAGCTCAAACCCGTAGGACTAGAGATAAATTGCAAAAAGAGCCAGGTTTTAATTAGATATCCGAATGATAAGGCAAAGCATCCAAATGATGTCATTCTTAACGGTAAGAAATTTAAAGTATGTGATAGTTTAAAATATTTAGGAGTCTGTTTAACATCTACACTTAATAGGAAAGTAACTTGCAGGCAAAGATGTCTAAATTCTCTTAAGTCATCAAAAATTATAGTAGAATTTTGCAAGAAGTTCAACCCAAACTGGGAATTAGGAAAATTAATGTATACAACCGTGATAGCACCATCCTTACAATATGGCACTAAAGTAGCAGTTTTGACTAAAAGAGTAGGATTTCAAGAGCGATCTACGAAAAACTTATTTTGAGAAGCATATACCAGCAATGCGCTAGACAGAGAGGTATGAAGTTTAACGCGAGAAAGCTTCTAGATGGTAAAACTATTAATAGAAGAATTAGAGTAGGTCGCCTCAGTTACTTTGGACATGTCTTACGCAGGGATAAGAACCACCCATTAAAGCTAGCATACAACTTAAATTTTGAAAAGAAGAAAGAAGGCCGACCTAGTATTACTTGGAAAAAATCGTTAGAATAAGACTTCCAAAAGTTTCAGAACACGGATAGAAACGGTTTTGAAGAGCTCTCGAAAGATAGAGAAAAAATGAAAAGAACATTAAAAGAAGTATAAAATAATGAAGAGAGCGAAATTTCAGACGGAGAATCATCCGATGAAAATAATAAGGGAAAGAAGTGTAAACATTGGAAGCAACAATAATAAATAAATAAGAAATTAAATGTGATGTGATAGCAGCGACAGTGTTAAAGTGGGATAGTCTCCGCAAATATATAATCGACAGTCGATAAATTGATTCATTAAAATGGTGATCTCATGTTCAAATAACAATGCATAATAAATAAATAAATAAATAATTAAATTAAAAAAAAAACTGAAAAATCAAAAGTATATCGATTGACAAGTAAGTAGGTAGACCAGGGAAGGTAAGATTATTATAAAGAAAAATACTCTACATTATTATATGATCATCACTATATTATACATCAAATAAAAAGGGTTGGGAAGGGACCATCAGAGCACCGGATTAAGGCGATTTGGATGGGGAGAGTGGAATTGCCAACTCCCTGTCATTAACATTATGTGAATTGATGGCGAGCTCTTCTACCCACTCATTGGGAAGCCCTCACGTTTGATGGCTTGTTCGACATGAGGTTGTAGGATTCTATCATTGGAAGGAGATTCTCGCTATCTCGCGGATTATGCGTAAGTGCCTCTACTTACAAGTCCGCCCATCCGTTTTTGGCCCTTCAGACAGTGTTAAATTGAATACAGGCAGATGTCGAACTTGATCAAATCATTCGTAGAGGACGATCCACTGTCTTATGGCTGTGCCTGCAACCAACGATGAGTGGTATCTTTTACATACATACATACAATTCGTGTAGCTAGTGACTAATATATTTCGAAAGTGTATTTGTTTATGTTTACTTTCAAGTGCTGCATCCAAACATTCTATTTGTTATATTGCAAATTCGTCAAAATGTTCGCGAAAGAAGTGATCACCAGTTTGTTGCTCGCCCAGAAGAAGCCGAAAAAGATTGCCAAGGTGGTAGGATGCCATTTGGCAACAGTTTAACGCATAAAAAAGTCCCTGCTGGATGGTCCTAAGCAGCGGAAGCCGGGAAGCGGAACGTGATCAAGAAGCCAATATGTCGGAGAAATCCATGCGTAGAATCATCAAAGAAGACCTGCATGCATCTTCCAGAGCCAAACTGAAACGCCACTTTATTACGGACCGGGTCAAGGAACTACGAGTGACTTGTTCCAAGAGATCGTTTTCCGTGTTGAAGGAGGAAAAAATGATAATCCTGTTCTCCGACGAAAAGCTTTTCAGCATCGATGCTGTGGCCAACAGCCGCACGGACCGGATTCATTTCACCGCACAAAACGGAGAACGTTCCGGAAAAAGTGAAATTCAAATTTCAAACCAAACATCCGGCTGGTGTCTTGATGTTTGGCTTGATGGCGTCCAGCGGTTTGAAAATGCCGCCTGCTTTCATTGATGCTGGAGTTAAAATCAATACCGAAGTGTATATCGGTATTTTAAAGGACCAAGTGCTTCCCTGGGTGAAAGCCAACTCCTTCGAGGACCAAAATGTTGTCCTAGAGCAGGATTTAGCGCCGTGTCACACGTCCAAGCGAACCCAACAATGGTTGAACGATAACATGAAGTTTTGGCTGGAGGATTTGTGGCCCCCTAGCAGTCCAGATCTAAATCCGTTGGATTACTCGATTTGGGCATATGTTGAAGCACGAGCCAGCAAAACATCACACCCTAGTGTGAAAACCCTGAAGTCAACCATAACACGCACATGACAGTCAATGTCGGAGGATTACGTCCGAAAGGCATGCGTCGGCTCGAGGATGTTATTAATAAAAGGACACATCGAATAAATTTGTTTAAAAGGACTTTATAAAGATAACGGCACTCGAAAATGTTGATATCATTGCTTGAATTAGTTCAAATCCCAGAAAGAAATAGAACAAATTTTCGCATTATTTTCTGCCGCACCCTGTACATTTGTATGAGAGCTGTGTAAGGTTACTATTTGTATTCAAACATTTTCAGTTAATATTATATAATTTTCTGATCCACTAGGTCATCCAAACTGTGCGGGCGTTCAGAACTAAAGATTTACAGTTTTTACAGTTTTTAGGCAGTACAAATTTAAAATAAACATTCAAATATAACCAATTCATTTTCTTAAAGTTCCACAAACATTATAAAGCAATGAGGACATGTCACCTCATGATCATCCAAACTGTCCTTGAGACCATAGGAACATAGGATCTACAGTTGCAACAGGATCTACAGTTGGGCTTTACAAAGCTACGCTGAGTATGGAATCATATTCATTGAACATCTTAAAAGATCGACAGACATTATGAGATCATCTTTTAGGTTGTCCAACCTATCCTAGAATTCAAAACTGAAAATGTACAGCTGTAAATGATGCTTTCTGGACCAAACAAAGTAACAATATGTACACGGTGTTCAATAAGTTCGAATACAAGTTTTCATCATTGCGTAGGTATGCGCCATGTACATATTCTGCATTGGTATTGGTGTCAGCTTTAGCTTCATTCATACGCTACCGAATGTGCGCGGTGTTGACATTCTGTTAGTTGTTGTTCGTTTGTTACGCGCGCGATGAAAGAGTATCGGACTTCGTAATTAAGCGTTTTTGAACGGTGAGCGACCCGGCGATATATTCCGGCTGCTGCGGAAATCGCATGGGGTCAAGCGGAACTTTGTCTACACGACCATCAGGCGATACCTGGAGACGTCCTCGACCAATGACCATGCGAGATCCGGTCGGCCGCGTTCAGCGAGGACGCCACGGGTCATCAAGATCGTGAGGGAGCGAATTCGGCGCAGAAAGAACCGCTCAATCCGGAAAACGGCTGCAGATCTCAACGTTTCCATTGGAACCGCCTCACACCATACTCACCAAGGACCTCGGCTTCAGGCCTTACAAAAACGTAAGGTCCATGGCGTTTCGGAGGCTACCAGCAAAAAGCGGTTGGATCGAGGCTAAGAGGATCCTCTCTCGGCACGCTGGTCAGGAGTTAGTTTTTTCGGACGAGAAGCTGTTCGATGCTGCAGCAGCCGCACGATGTGCAAAATGACCGGGTGTGGCGCCATCGAGGAACAGCATTCCTGAATCCAATATAAACATCCCTCGGTTCCAAAGTGCCGCGTCGGTGATGGTTTGGGGGCAGTATGCAAACGTGGTAAGCTACCCTTGGTGTTTTATTGAAAAAACGTCAAAATCAACGCTTCGTACTACAAAACTGAGGTTTTGGAAAAGGTTGTTGCCCCCAGTCTTCGAAGCCTCTACGGCGATGAGCACTACGTGTTCCAGCAGGGACGGTGCACCAGCCCATACGGCAAATGTGGGTTCAAGCCCTGGTGTCGGGACAACTTAACCGACTTTCTGGACAAAACTTTGTGGCCTCCCAGCTCCCCGGACTTGAATCCTCTCGACTTTTTTGTTTGGTCCTATGGATGATGGCGAAGCTGAACGAATACAAGGTCAGCACTTTGGATCATTTCAAGACGGTAATTCTCAAAATCTGGGACGAAATGCCCATGCAGTCCGTGCGTGCTGCCATGCGACGCGTTCGCGAGAAACGTTGAAGCTCGTTAAGGAGTACAAAGGGAGGTCATTCCAAGAGAAATGTTGTAAACGTTCCTTGTAAACATAGCTTTCAATAACATAAATCCAAAAAATAAAAAAAACATGTTTTCATTTTTTTAACAAATTTTGAAAGTGTATCCGAACTTATTGAACACCGTGTTTGACAAATTTAAGTGAGTCTTCTGTAAGGTAAATAGATATGATGAAATATCTTGGGATGTTCTAGGTCACCGAAACTATCATTGATTTCAGAAATTAGGACTATATTCGTAACATTAGCTTTATAACCAATGTAAGGTGACGATTTGCATTCAAACACATTCAGTAAATATTCTGTAAGATTCAGACTGTCTTGAGAAGTTCAAGTTAATAAAATCTGACTTGAGTTCAGAACCTAAGATGTACAGTAATAACCGTAGCCTCTTGAGCTAAACAGAACTACAATAACTATTCAAACACATTCAATGAATTATCTTATTAGTTTAAGGTCATTCAAAACATAAGGTCTAAGGAAGTTTTATGCGCTATACAAAGTTAAGTTAGTTTGTTTGGCATAAATATCTCAAGATTTTCTCATAATGTTTGTTGGTCTTCCATGGCTTTCATCGCATCTGTTTGAGTGGATAAAATAACATTGTAAAGCGGATAAATCTTCTGTTACAACTGTAGGTCTAAAGTTTTGTACACCAGAACTGTTGGGTTGACCTAGCAAATCTCAAAAGAATATATCCTACTTTTTCCAATCATATCTATGTTATTGAGCAGTTGTGCACCAATTTATTCAGAATACACCAAATTGATTGTATTATAACGCTTGGAAAATTTTAAGCCTGAATGGGTTTATTCAAAGAATATTGCATTATACAATCTGCATGGCTTACATTTAGTTGCGTATTCCTACGTCATCATTGTAAGAGGCGAAGTACAAGGACGCTTTATCATACTTGATGTGTTTATTACTGCTCAATAATTGCTGAACTGGGCGCTTGGATTTTCCGCTGGAAAAATGTTTTGGTTGACAGCCATGAGTTTTATTTCCCTCGTTACCCGTTCTGCAACTCAAGAAAGTCTAACAGGTCCTTTTGTTTGAAAAAAAAATGTACGACTGTTTTTTTTTCGGCCAGTTCTGCAAATAATTTCTCGAACAGCTAAGCCATTTCAACTATGCGCTTGTTCTGCTCCTCACTCGAACTCCGGACTGATGACACTCGAATCTCCTGAATTTCCGATGATGCCCATATCATACCATTCCGATGACCTGCAGATCCTCCATATTCATCATAACAGATATCTTTCCGATCCTCAAACCACGTATGAACTTAAAACCGTCACATACAGTACAGCAATCTAGCAACGAAAACACCCCAGCAGTTACCTACAAACCAAGCGGAATCGTCTCCCACTGCTGTTTACTCAGTTGTGAACGATTTCTGCGGCGATGGCCTACTGGCTGGCGCGCCGAACATTTAATCTCCGATAACTATTCGAAGGAAGATCATAGTATCACGGCACGACTGGATTAACGGTGAGAAGTGAGCGTCGAGTACCCACGAAGTTTTGCTGGATTCCATCCCCCCCCCTGTTGATCCAAGTTATACACGCTTTGTATGATAAGCGAACGAGCTCCACACTCTGACTGGGTGTTGAAAGCAGGGTTGCCACATTATTTTTCGTTTCCATCTTTACATTTTGCCAAAAAAATCTTTTTCATCTGTGTTCAACTGCAGAAAATCTTGGCAAAAATCTTTACATCAAACTTCGTATGTAAAAGAAGAATGAAAACTTTTCAAGTGTCTGAAGGCTAATGCTCTTCATTTTTTATAATAGCTATTGATTTGAATGCAAAAAAAGTCAATAGTGGAGTTATCGGTTTTTATTAATTACACTTCAGCAAAACGGATTATCGGGGAAAATAGTTAATAAAAATACAAGGATGTGAACAAAATCGGAACGAAATTTACAATCAATCATTGTTATGATGTGTGTACATACATTTGTTGAATTTTGATTTCAGTTCTGATGTTAATGTTAACTGATCAACTCCTCCTTTCCCTTTCAAGTAACATTTGGATCGTAGGATGGCATCCATGGTGTCCGTATTCAGGCGGTTCCGGATTTTTGTCTTATTAAGGTTATATTGCGAGAAAACTCGCTCCACCGCTGCTGAAGAATGCGGAATGAGTAGAAAGTTCGCAATGAACTTTCTTAGTAAAGGGAAAGCCAGCTTCCCATCTGCTCGTTTGAAACACAGCAGTTTTCTCCAACAAGTTTCCAAGTCATCCGATTCCTCCACCTCGATGTCCTTGCAGATGACTGCCATCCTCATCTCACGAAACTCATTTTCGATGGTCTGTTCCTCACCGCTTTTAAAGAAGTTCGGATATTGTTTAAGAATCGGATTGAACTCCTTCAAAGTGTGTAACTTCTGGGGTCCACGCTCGATGCTGTAGTCAGTACTGGATCGTTCAGATCAAATCGCTTAATGATTTGTCTAACCATCTCGGTATAGAACGCACAGCAGATCGAGTAGAAAGCTTCCTTTCTGATATCGTCGAGCGTTCCGGATCTAAGCATATCTCCTGCTGCTAGCCCGATATATATCTCCGACTTCTTGCGTAAATGTTTGTCGAAATTAGAAACTCCGAAATCCGTTAGGTGTTTAACGTAATCATCTTCACAGATATTTGCAACGAGAACCATTAGCAAAGACTTCAATTGATCGCACATGTTCGGGAACTCTGGAGTTTCTGACTGGAAGATACGGTTCGCCTTGTTGATAAGGGGCAATACGTAGCTCAAGAAATGGAGAAGTGGCTGCGTCATCGGGTCATTAAGATGGCAGAGAATGCGCTGTGCGGTTTGATTGTTGTCGCAGTTGGATTGGAACGAGAAAAATAACAAGAGCTCCGAAAACCGTTCCAAATTCCGTTTGACCACTGACTCAACGAAAGCCATCTGGTGGCAGATGGATGCAGAACTTTCAACGGCTTCAATTCCAAGATACTTTGTATCATCTGGAATTCCTTGGATCGTTTGGGGCTGCATGACAAAAAACTGTAGATATCTCGCATCAACTGTTCCAGGTACAATGGCAGCTTTTCACATGCATAGCTTGCACAAAGAGCTAAAGAGTGACAAGTACATTTGATGACAATCAAATGAGGACAATCGCGTTTCAGCAGCTTCTTGACGGATCGCTCAGAACCCATCATTACCGATGCTCCATCGGATCCAAAACCCACAAGCCTTTTTTTGTAATCGATGCCATCGATCTGGAACTGTTTAACAATTGCATTGTAGATGGTTTGGTGATCCGCCAGATATAGTTCGACAGCTTTGTAGTAGAAATCTCGTACCTGGGAAAATGTGACAATAAGATACAATAAAAGAAAGTACATTCGTAAAAACAAAACTTACTCTATACATCTCGTAGCCGTCATCATCTACCATCCTGATCACCAAAACCAGTGTCTTAATTGCACCAATGTTCTGTGGACTCGTCGACGATTAGAGAAAAGTTCGATTTTTGCATCATCTCCACTAGCTCATCATGCTGCACCTCAGCCATAACTCCTGTTACCACCGCTGTTGCTTTCGTTCTGCCTAATGTCAGTTTTGAGAGAAGCAACGAATCCGGGTCGATGGTCTTTAGCAAATCAGTTAACTTGTCCACGGCAGCGAATGAAATATTATTTTCTATTGCCCATCCGCTTAGTTTTAGCTCAGCTTCGCTTATTTTGCCACTAATCGTTGTTATTTTATTGATTTTCGGATTCGTTGATGCCTTGATTTTGACTGCTGCTTCTTTGTGTCGCTTGCGTGGAAATGTGTGAAGCAAGATTCGATTTGCCCTCTTTAGCAACACAGAGCTTGTCAAGACAAACTTTACACCAAGCACATGGGAAGGATCATTTTCGTATTGTTCGAAGCATTGAAAGCCTTCACTTGTCAACCATTCGATCTTGAATTTTTGCGGTAACAGCTTTCTCACATATTTTCCGGTTTGTGTTATAGTTTCGGAGGTTGTCAAGGACTCGCCTAGTGCTGAAGGATCTGTGGTTTTGGTGCTTGATTGTTCTGCTGTAACGACGGCTGCAACTGAGCAAGTACACAAATTTAACATATATTTCGGTAATTATACGAAATATTTTTTGTAAAACGTAATATATTATTGTAAAGTGCACGATCTTATTGCTAATCATTACTGTTATTTTTATGAATTCATAGAACAATAGATCAATACGAGTATTGAAAACCCTAATTACAATCTTTATTTACAATTTTGAGAATCCCTGTAACAATTTTTGATATCGAACAGCAATCTATACATTTGATTCAAGCCTTTACGAAATCCATGGTAGTCTATAATCCAAAATTGAAATAAGTGTAGATAATATGACTATGTCAAAGTCGCTATAAATCAATGAAGACACATGATAGGTTTGTCGCACTTGAGTATGGCTCAAAAACATAAAACTTGATAGTTTCAATAAAAAATATCTATAAATACAAAAGAGATTCTTCTCCGAATTTTTTCATGCTAGTCTAAATGGCCAAAAATTGACTCCTTGAAAATCACAATACACAAATACAATCAATGTTTTACATAACCAAATTCCAAAATGCTATCATATTTTTCCTACAGAAGTCTGCTCATTGTAGGTGAAATCTACAATGTATCTGTCAAGATAAGCAATAAAGGTATGTAGTTGGAACTGAAAGGAAATTACTAATCTTTCTTTTCATTTTATAGTTAAATTTCAGCTTTACACTGTAATCACAAGATATATTTTTTTGGTTCAATTCAACATTTATTACATTCTACCTCTCACACCACCAATCTCCGAATAATAATAAAATAGGAGGGATTTTGAACTTATATTTCCATAACTAAAGAATGAACACTCATTGAATTTTTCTAAGCATGTTCCTAGAGGCAGATTTTAGACAAAAATGATTATAACAAAATTAGTACTTTTATTTAGATTTTTCCCTTAATACTCACCTAAAATTTGTTTGATATCCAGCTCCGATAGTTTGAATGATATTCACTTGGGCACCATGTTAAAAAAATACCAGATGTTGACTGAGAGATCCTCACATTTATTTATAGAACTAAATATTTTAGGTGTAATCATCATAATTTATTCGTTTTGATATTTTCAATTGAATTGAATATATGAATATCTATTATTACTATATTATAGTCAGTTTGACAATATTTTTATTTATATCGCAAATTATATAGTTAATCAAGCATTTAAAACTGCCTAAATATATTATATATATATATATATATATATATATATATATATATATATATATATATATATATATATATATATATATATATAAACAAAAATCACCTTCGAAATAACTAGGCATAAGATATATAACTATTCTATTCAACTATTCAAAATGGCTCTGAGGGCATGAATTAAAATATTTCCAATTTGGAAAACCGTATTTTTGTAGAATTGCCTGCAGAATATTCTGCCCAATCTCTTAATTAACTTTGAAAAAAATATTTCTCCATTGGAATACTTGTTAAAAATGTTGAAGTGAATTCTGGATAACTATATGTAAGCATTCTTGTAAAAATCCTAGACACAATTAATCAAAAAAGAATACAAAAACCACCTGGAGATTTTCTAAAGTCAAGAGTTAGAGTGTTCAAAAAAAATCTTTTAAGATTTCTCCAACAAATCAGGACTTTCTCCTCAAATTACTTCGGGAATCACCTTAATGATGTGGTAGGGCAGCTCAGTGGTTACCCGTTCTGCTTACTGAGCAGCCTAATTACACTATTTCTGGTCAGTAACCGATTAGCAACTACGATACGCACGGCCCCTTTTTTTTAATTACTCCGGGAATCACCTTATTGATTTTGTGAAGTTCTTTCAGGTGCTCTCCAGGGATTCCTTTAGAACCACAAAAGTTCTCGAGTTCAGCGATTCTTCCAAATGTGTCATCACAAGAAAGTTTTGAAAAGCTTCCAATGAAATGCCAGAAGATACGTGTGAAGGAATCTCTAGAGGAGTGCTTACAAATGCTCGAAGAACACCTATAGAAAAGCCAGAAGGAATATTTCAAGGAATATCTAAGAAATTTTCATAAAATCTTTGAGACATTCTATAAAATTTTCTTTAAAAAACCAAGAAAACTTTGAGGAAAATTATTAAACAATTCTAGAGGATTTATTAAAAAAAAGTTTCAGCGCTACTCCAGCTATTTTTGGATATGGGGTATGTGTCCCTTGACTCAGCCTATTATGCAACCATTGATTACATTTTCTATTATAACTCATAAATTTGTTAAGCTAAAAACGAGATTCAACTAGTTATACACTTGCTAAGATAAGTTTTATAAGACATTTGGTAGTATGTATCACGAAAAGCTACAGAAACTTTCGAGGGATATGGATTTAATGTCGGTCTATAAGCACCAGATAAGGTCTATTCGTGGATGCAACTTCGTCCCATTCGACGGATTTTTTGCTAAATGCAGTATTTGTACGGTTTTTATTCTGATTTTATGAATTAAAGCATTGCCAGCTGTATTCGCTTTACTTTACACAAATTTTCACAAACAAATTAAAATAAAACTGCTTCGAAACACTTAAGTGATGTTCATATGTGATTTACTAGCCATTCAATAATGAAAACACTATAATCCACTATACAATGATTTTGTTCCTGCGGTTTGTGTTTAGATGAGCCACTTGGATATAAACAACCGAAAACTCATGCATTTCCACAGTAAATTTTACCAATAACAACCTTTTTTCTACGTTATTGATATAACAGGCCATAGTTGGGAACATATTTAAAAAATTGTCCCCAACATTGGGTCTGAGATTTTGTAAAATCATTGTTATTTTAGCTATGTGAACAGTTTGTAACGTGTAACTATTTGCTGTACATCCAGACTTAGATCTTTTGAAGATCGTGTAGATCTTCTGTTCGGCTTAACCAATGAAATTAAGATGCCCCAAAAGTTCAAGAAATCGAAAATTACGCGGAAGTGAACAATTTTAAGTTGATTAATATTATCTCACTTGCTTTGGATTACATCGGTCATTCTAATAGCAATATGGTTTTGTTGATTATCGCTAAATTAATGACATATTTGGTACATAAGCCGAATGAAGGAGATAGGCTAACATTACATCCCGTTAGTTACCCTAGTTGAAAACTTTGAAAACAGAAAGCTCTCTGATGCATGCTGGAAAAAATTTTAGAAGGTAGGCTTGTCTTATACACTAATAAAAAATGCTCTTTAAAATCGCACATTTTTATCCTAAAGTGCACACCTTTAAGATCTATAAAGTTCACACACTCTTCTGAAGTTTTCATACTCGACTCGATTTGAATATAAAACAAGCTTGCTGTTGTAGGTGAAGCAGTCCTTTAATAGTTGAAGAACCAAACAGTGGTCAAAATACTTTATAAAGCAAATAATATAAAATATGTTTCAATATTTTTTTTAACTGAAACATTAGACGGGTTTTGTCGTTGTAAGGAGCATATTCTTGTTAATGTTTGATTTCACTTTATTTCGCAACAAAACTTAGATCCACAAATGAACAGGGCTCATTTGCCCAGTGAACAAGCGAACGGTACAGTTCGTTCGGTCCGCTTTCCGTTGCTTTGGAAGCTTTTAACGAGTGTTTACAGTCTTCAGTATCAGTTTTTCTAAATCGCCAGTGAAATCGCCGCGAATGAAATCAGTCTTGGTTTACTGAAGAGAACATTGTGTGATAAGTGGTGCAACAACGTCATTGATTGCAATTAGCAATATTGCCACGATCGAGAAGCCATATTGTCCAGCATCCATACGGTACGCATACCAGAAGCTCATCCCAGGTGTAGCGTGTATTCTTCCATCCACCAACTACACCGACCAGCAACATCATCGTCATCGTTTAGCTCCACGCTTAGACG
>JASCZW010003038.1:0-27887 GCA_034211315.2 Aedes japonicus
TTTAATTTAATTTAATTTAATTTTGATTTTAATTTAATTTAATTTTAATTTTAATTTTAGATTTAATTTAATTTAATTTTAATTTAATTTAATTTAATTTTGTTAATTTATTTAATTTAATTTAATTTAATTTTAATTTTAATTTAATTTAATTTAATTTAATTTAATTTAATTTTAATTTAATTTAATTTAATTTAATTTAATTTTAATTTGAATTTAATTTAATTTAATTTTAATTTAATTATTAATTTAATTTTGAATTTGAATTTGATTTAATTTAATTTAATTTAATTTAATTTTAATTTAATTTTAATTTAATTTAATTTAATTTTGAATTTAATTTTAATTTAATTTAATTTAATTTTAATTTAATTTAATTTAATTTAATTTAATTTAATTTAATTTGTTCAATTTTAATTTGATTTTAATTTAATTTGAATTTAATTTAATTTAATTTTAATTTAATTTTAATTTAATTTAATTTAATTTAATTTAATTGTTTAATTTAATTTAATTTGATTTAATTTAATTTTAATTTAATTTTAATTTGATTTAATTTAATTTAATTTTAATTTAATTTAATTTAATTTAATTTAATTTAATTTAATTTGAATTTAATTTGAATTTAATTTAATTTAATTTAATTTAATTTAATTTGATTTAATTTTGATTTTAATTTAATTTAATTTAATTTAATTTAATTTAATTTAATTTCAATTTAATTTGATTAATTTAATTTAATTTAATTTTAATTTAATTTAATTTAATTTAATTTAATTTGATTTTAATTTAATTTAATTTAATTTAAATTTAATTTAATTTTGTTCAATTTAATTTAATTTAATTTAATTTAATTTAATTTGATTTAATTTTATTTGATTTAGTTCCAATTTTAATTTAATTTCAATTCTAATTTTATTTAATTTAATTTTAATTTAATTTTGATTTAATTTTAATTTAATTTAATTTAATTTAATTTAATTTTAATTTAATTTTAATTTAATTATGAATTTAATTTTAATTTAATTTTAATTTAATTTGATTTAATTTTAATTTAATTTAATTTGATTTAATTTAATTTAATTTAATTGTAATTTTAATTTAATTTAATTTAATTTAATTTAATTTAATTTAGTTTAATTTAATTTTTAATTTAATTTTGATTTAATTTTGATTTAATTTTAATTTAATTGTTAATTTAATTTAATTTGATTTAATTGTAATTTAATTTAATTTAATTTGATTTTAATTTAATTTAATTTAATTTAATTTGATTTGATTTAATTTTAATTTAATTTTGATTTAATTTTGATTTAATTTAATTTAATTTTAATTTAATTTTAATTTAATTTCAATTTAATTTAATTTAATTTTAATTTGAATTTTAATTTAATTTAATTTAATTTCAATTTAATTTTAATTTAATTTTGAATTTAATTTAATTTAATTTGAATTTAATTTTAATTTAATTTAATTTAATTTTAATTTAATTTAATTTAATTTTAATTTAATTTAATTTAATTTGATTTAATTTTAATTTAATTTAATTTGATTTTAATTTAATTTTAATTTAATTTAATTTAATTTAATTTAATTTTAATTTAATTTTTGATTTAATTTAATTTGATTTTAATTTAATTTTTGAATTTAATTTTAATTTGATTTTAATTTAATTTTAATTTGAATTTAATTTAATTTTGAATTTAATTTAATTTTAATTTAATTTAATTTAATTTAATTTAATTTAATTTTAATTTAATTTTAATTTAATTTAATTTAATTTTAATTTGATTTAATTTGAATTTAATTTAATTTTTAATTTAATTTAATTGAATTTAATTTAATTTAATTTGAATTTAATTTTAATTTAATTTAATTTAATTTAATTTTAATTTAATTTAATTTAATTTAATTTAATTTAATTTAATTTAATTTAATTTAATTTAATTTAATTTAATTTTGAATTTGAATTTAATTTAATTTTAATTTAATTTTAATTTGAATTTTAATTTAATTTAATTTAATTTGATTTAATTTAATTTAATTGAATTTAATTTAATTTAATTTAATTTAATTTTAATTTAATTTAATTTTAATTTAATTTAATTTAATTTTAATTTAATTTTAATTTAATTTGAATTTAATTTAATTTAATTTAATTTGAATTTATGATTTAATTTTAATTTAATTTTGAATTTAATTTTAATTTAATTTTGATTTGATTTTGAATTTGAATTTGATTTGAATTTTGATTTGATTTGAATTTGATTTTGATTTAATTTTAATTTGATTTGATTTAATTTTAATTTGAATTTGAGTTGACTTGATTTGATTTTGATTTGAATTTGATTTGAATTTGATTTGATTTTGATTTGATTTGAATTTGAATTTGATTGTGATTTTGATTTGATTTTGATTTGATTTTGGATTGAATTTGATTTGATTTGATTGAATTTGATTTGAATTTGAGTTGAATTTGGATTGGATTTGGATTGATGTTTGATTGGATTTGGATTGGATTTGGATTTGATTTGGATTGGATTTGGATTGGATTTGATTGATTTGATTGGATTTGGATTTGATTTGGATTGGATTTGGATTGGATTTGATTGATTTGGATTGATTTGATTGATTTGGATTGATTTGGATTGGATTTGGATTGATTTGGATTGGATTTGGATTGGATTTGGATTGGATTTGGATTGATTTGGATTGGATTTGGATTGATTTGGATTGGTTGGATTGGATTTGGATTGGATTTGGATTGATTTGGATTGGATTTGGATTGGATTTGGATTGGATTTGGATTGATTTGGATTGGATTTGATTGATTGGATTGGTTGGATTGATTTGGATTGGATTTGGATTGGATTTGGATTGGATTTGGATTGGATTTGATTGATTTGGATTGGATTGGATTGGATTTGGATTGGATTTGGATTGATTTGGATTGGATTTGGATTGGATTTGGATTGGATTTGATTGATTGGATTGGATTTGGATTGGATTTGGATTGGATTTGGATTGGATTTGGATTGGATTTGGATTGGATTTGGATTGGATTTGGATTGGATTTGGATTGGATTTGATTGGATTTGGATTTGGATTGGATTTGGATTGGATTTGGATTGATTTGGATCGATTGGATTGATTGGATTGGATTTGATCGATTTGATTGATTTGGATTGGATTTGGATTGATTGTGATTGGATTTGGATTGGATTTGGATTGGATTTGGATTGGATTTGATTGATTTGATTGATTTGGATTGGATTTGGATTGATTTGGATTGGATTTGGATTGGATTTGGATTGGATTTGGATTGATTTGGATTGATTGGATTGGATTTGATTGATTTGGATTGGATTTGGATTGGATTTGGATTGGATTTGGATTGGATTTGGATTGATTTGGATTGGATTTGGATTGGATTTGGATTGGATTTGGATTGGATTTGGATTGGATTTGGATTGGATTTGGATTGGATTTGGATTGGATTTGTTGATTGGATTGTTGGATTGGATTTGGATTGGATTTGGATTGATTTGATTGGTTTGGATTGGATTTTCGATTGGATTCGATTTTTTTATATTGGCTGATCAAAATCGAAAGCTAAATTTTGGATTTGGAGTTTGAGTTTGAGTTTCAATCCCAATATCAATTTCAGTTTTAATTTTAGTTTCAGTTTCAGTTTCAGTTTCAGTGCCAGTTTCAGTTTCAGCTTCAATTTGATTTTGAGTATGAGTTTGACATTGAGATTGAGATTGAGTTTGAATTTGAATGTCAGTTTGAGCTTGAGTTTAGTAATTTTGAACTTTTCGTTTTATTTACACTATTAATTAAATTTATTCAAGTAACGATCGATTTATTAAATATATTCGTTATAATATATAATTATATAACTTGTTCAACATATTCAATATATTCAATTCAATTATTTCAAAATATTTATTCTTATCAATTAATTTTATCAATAAGTTGATAAACTTGATTCAGATTAATTCAAACAATAGATTTAATATTTGTTGCCTTTTTTACATATATTCGATTTAATTATTTTAATCAATCCATTGGATTGATTCAGATTATTCAGAGAACCTCTATGTCTCTTAATATCTTATTCAATTTATTTTATATCTGAAATTTATTCAATTTATTCAATTCATTCAATTTATTCAATTAATTCAATTGATTTAATCGATGTTGTTTTTTCAATGTATTCAATAAATTCAATTTATTCGATTTATTCAAATTATTCAATTTATTCGATTCGTTCAATTTATTCAATATATTCAATATACTCATTTTTTTCAATATAATCAATTAATACAATTTACTCCATTTATTCTATTCGTTTAATTTATTCAATATATTTAATCTATTCAATTTATGCAATTTTTTCATTTTATTCAATTTATTCAATTTATTCAGTTTATTCAATCAACTTCATTTGATACAATTTAATCAATTTTCTATTATTTTCAATTAATTTAACTTATTCCAATTGCTCAATTTATTCAATTAATTCAATTTATTCAATTTATTCAATTTATTCAATTTATTCAACATGTTCAACTTATTTAATTTATTTAATTTATTCAATTTATTCAATTTATTCAATTAAGTCAATTTAATCAATTTATTCAATTTATTCAATTTATTTAATTTATTCAATTTATTAAATTTATTCAATTTATTCAATCAACTTCATTTGATACAATTAAATAAATTTGTTCAATTTATTCAATTTATTCAGTTTATCCAGTTTATTCAATTAGTTCAATTTATTCCATTTATTCAATTTATTAAATTTATATAATTTTTTCAATTTATTTAATTTATTCAATTTACTCAATATACTAAATTTATTCAATTCATTCAATTTATTCAATTTATTCAATTTATTCAATATTTTAAATTTATTCAAATTGTTCAATATAGTTGCTCTATGCAACTTATAGTATTAGTTTACTTTATTTTATGTATTCAATGCATTCAACTCATCGATTTCATACCAATGATTCAAGTTTTTTTTTTTAATTTTCACCCTTCAATTTCTTTGTTGTATTTTTTTTTTTGATATATCAGTTTTATCAGCATCTATTATAACTTGAATTTTGTTGATTATTTCAATTGCAACAATTTCTTTGTTTGGTCCGCTTTTTCTACTCTTTCGTCACTTCGATTTCTTCCAATTATTCAGTTTCTAAATTTGACAATGTGAATTCCTTTCATTTATTGGCTCCTTTCAGGCTCTTCAATTAATTGAATTGATTCAATTAGAAGAACAAATTCAAATCATCAATATCTTACCAATTTCAGATTGCTAAATATGCTTCATTTTCTTCATTAATTTCAATTGCTATATTAAAACATATTTTTTGTCAAATTCTTCGATGTAAATGGATCAAAACAAAATCGTATAGTTATGACATAATTTTTCACATGCTAGAGTGGGTTCAAAACTAATCATCTAGATTGGTTTTGCTTTAAGATCTTTAATTTTATCGATATCTTTAATTTTCGAAACTACTTCAATTTCTTAAATTTCTGAAATTTGTTTACCTTCTTAACTATCCGCTATTTCTTCAATATTCTCAATTTAATCAATTTCAAATCCATAATAAAATTCAAATACATATTGGAATTCGTATTCAGATTCACCTTCAAATTCGAATTTAAACACAAAACTTATCGATACCAATTACTGGCAACACTTTCATCCCACCTTACACAGCAGTAAATTTGTTGATAAATTCCTCAATTTCATGTGCAAAAGTCCTTGACCAAACACGTAAATACCAGCTGGGAAGAATGCCTTCTTCTCGAACATTATGATTTAATAGAGTCATCCAGCTTAAATTATCACCGCTCCCACACAAGTCTTGGATCTCCTTCCGATGCAAGCGCCTGTCAGCAAACTCAACAAACAGGGAAATTTGGACGGAGGAAAATTGATTGGAATTCTTTGCAACGTTTCTTCAATCTGCGTTTCTTGCTACCCTCGCTCGTAGACCGTCCGAGGAGGAAACATTATTGTAACGATCAAAGAATGGCTAGGTTTAATTACGCCATGAACATTCCTGACCCATCCTGGTTCACTGGGTGTGAATAATTTCCCCCCAACGGTACCGATACTTTGATAACCGTCAAACGTCACTGGCGCGGATAAAAGTTTAATTATAATTAGACTAAGTTTGAACTTCTCTCAATAAAGTTCAAGTACCGCCGGTCAATTAGCTGAATGCAGGTTAATAAACAATTTTCATTGAAACATTCCTCGCGAAGCCCTTGCAGTAGGCGACGGCGGTGTCCACGACAACACGGTCCAAGTAAGCTGCTAACTGTCATCAACTGATTCTGTGTCAGTAGTAGAACCGGAGTACCTGACCGGTTGGAAATTATTGTAATCACTCATTCGTTCTCGTTCTGAACATAAAAAAGAAAATAAAAGGTAAACGAACGGCTTGCTGGGATGGAGTTGACCACATTGTTAAAAGCGACACACTTGAGCAATCAAAAGGGATTGTTTCGGTCATTGTTGGGGGTAGCCGCAGGTTTGAAAGACACACAAAATTGCACTCATGCGGTGCCAATCAGTCGGGCCACCATCTTTTTTCCACATCTTTAGCAACTCCACAGTTGACTTGCACTGGAACACAGTCGATTTTTACGTCACAACACTCAAAGCTAACAAAGTTCCCTCCATATAATCACATCGAACCAAACACAATGGGCAGTATTGTCCATCGGATTAAATTCCGTTCGACTAATCCTCAATAATGGACCTTGAACGTGTCGTTAGTTGGATTCCCATCATCTTTCCGGCCGTCCGCTAGTTCCCTGTCCGAAGATGACGTGGAAAAGCTGTACAGTAAAAGAAAATATAATCCCTCTTTCTTCTTTTTTTTTCGTCGGCAGCCAGTCACTGCAGTGAAAACACAAAGAAAAGTTTCCATTATCCGTCTTGCGGATTTCGTTGACAAAAGATTGCCGTTGTTCGATCGGCAAATGCTCCAACGTCGTCCGTCTGACACAAGCTGATTAGTTTCGTACCCCCACGAAATTTCCCACGGCGTGGAGGCGGTTGGAAACGGAAACTGAATCTGACAGTTTAACGCGTGGATAAGCTTGTCCTCGCTCAGGCTAACGAGCGCAACCTCATTAGCATAAATCATTAGCCACGACCAATTGGCTTGTCAACAATCCCGCTTCTATCGGGCGTGAAAATTTCAATAAAGATTTTTATCAGTTTAAACCTAGATTTCCTGCCTGGTAGCGCGAAGACAACAGTCACGAGTCAACGCGAATCATCGGTGAAGGGGAGGATAGAAGTTGTTTCTCGCCTGCTGGGATTTGTTTTCGATAGGTTAGGGGTTGCAACAACATTTGTCTAACATGGTGTTGAAGTGGGGTTGTACGGATTGGCAAACAAACTGTGCAGCTAAATAGCTTCATTTGGGAATGGTTTTTCCGGTTTCTGGTGCGAGACATGAGCGAGGTATCGGAGTCAAAAAAAAAAGGGGGAAATTGTATTTACAGTAAGAGGGCTAATTTGGCATTGAAATGAATATTCAATTATGAGTGCCTAATGATGACAGGTTGAGGGTTGAAGATTGGGAAGGGTGATTCGGTTTACTTGCCTATTGCATCAAAGCGCCGTTTGTTTGTTTGACTTAAAAAATTGTTGGCTTCTTAATGCAAGTGTGTTCTGGTTGACCAAACCAGTGTCATAATTTCTTTAGTTCTTAGAAAGCAATTTTCACTGCTATCAAGGCCTATTTTAACGAGATATTCATTGAACTCAGTAATAAGGACTCCTTATTCTTGGCTTTGTTATGTTAGCCAGATCTCCGAGCACAGGTAAGTTTACTTCAGTCGAATTAAATGATGCCATTTATGTAATTTGAAAATAGTGAGCATATTAGAATACTAGACATTTCTGAAACTGACAATGAATTACAAATTATTTTTTTTTTTTTTTGACGGAATCGACAAAATTTCCCAGGCTACCAGCGAAAATCATCTTTCAGCTATCTCGTGGAGCCATGAGGTAGAAAATTGTAAGGACCTGAGGTCAGTCGCACCCTCCTTCTAGGTTGTCAACTCATCACTTGCAGCCCCTAAATACCGTGCCGCATTAATAGCTTAGTTCGGGATATTTAGTTGGTGAATCCAATCACTTTTCCAACTTATTTATCATAGCCTACCATGCTTTTGCTGGTTGG
This sequence comes from Aedes japonicus, assembly GCA_034211315.2. NCBI lineage: Eukaryota > Metazoa > Arthropoda > Insecta > Diptera > Culicidae > Aedes > Aedes japonicus. The sequence continues at coordinate 8,229 of JASCZW010003038.1, forward strand.
CTACAGCGTAGCTTCACGTAAAAGCTGGGCGTATTGTAGAGCTTCATCTTCGTGGATACTTCTCCAGTTGGCCCGAATGTTTAGGGTTCCCAGATCCTCCTCCACCGCATGTAGCCAGCGAAGTCACTGGCATGTACCTGTTTCCTTAATGAGTATTATTTTCCTAATTCTTTCTTCCGCCATTCGCACTAAATGACAAGTCCACTGAAATCTGCCATATTTAATACGCCTAATAATATACGCTTTTTATACACTTGATATAACTCGAGATTCATGCGTCTGCGCCACAAACCATTGTCGTATTTCCCATCGAGTATTTTTTGCAGCACTTATGAGTATGAGCATGATTGACCTCCCAAGGTTGCTACTCCGTTATTGCACAGAGAACCAACAGATGATGCTTGGGACAAGCATACATCCTCAATGTGTAAACACTGGTGATCCCAAACTAAAGCAATACCGGCACTGGCCCCGTCCGAATGCAGGTCAAATAAGGAAAGTGTCGACGAGACCCCTCGTCACGGCGAAAAGTTGGTGAACCAACTGACCGAACCCTCGCGAGCGAAACGCCTCTGCCGGGCGAAGCGAACGGGATGACAACATAAATAAACAACACAATAGGATTCGTGAGTCAGCAGCTTTAAAGTTTATTTCAATTGATAGCAAAGAAAGTGCGGTGAATTACTCCTGAATAGTGGAGTGTAAATTATATTTAATTTGGTTTAGAGAAGTAAAAGTAAGTTACGTTTAATAGTAGTGCTAGTGATACTTATTGATTATCTCTAAATTGATAGGAAACAGATAGTTGGTTTTGCGCTATAGTACCACGTAGTACGTGGATAACGTAGTGAAGTGCAAGGTATGCCTGTTGTTCAATAGAAGTCTTTTGTTTACCTAAAATTGATACTACTTACTTTCTATGATGTGGATTTGTGCGCAATCATCATTGTAAGGTGAAACGGGAACCTAAAACAGAAGAAACACTGAAAATGTAAGAGAATTAATTATACTCACCTTTGTATCCCAATAACATCTTGTGCAATAAATTTTAGCTTTACAGCTGCTAAGTAAGGCAACTAGAAGACGGTGTTCGTTCCGACTCTCGGGAACAGAAAGGGTAAGAATATGTTGACTGGATACTCGCTTTATTGGAAGCCAAGAACACCTCTGCACTTCCATGAGAAATCACTGGGATGTTGAATAAAATGATTGGGTTTACAGCGGGATCCATTTTGGTAAACGATGTGCTGAATTTAGCTGACGTTGGCAACGAATAAGATATTTTACTATGTTCCCGGTTTATTCTCTGCACAGCGATGCACAGTAAAATTAATCAAATTTTTGCACCGATTTATACCAACAGTAAAGTTGCTGTTGGACCTCTCTCAAGTTCTGAAATATCGAATTCGAGGACCGATTTAAACAAACACTAATATTGCTTTAGAAGGAGATGTTCACTCATCACCATGAGGCACCAAGAGTGAACAACAATGTTTTTTGGCTAGAATGAAAGATGTGAAGAAAAAGTGTTGAAAGTTCCGTCAGAATACGGCAGGTAGGAAAATTAACAGATGTTTTTGAAAATTGAGCGAAAGGGCATGTATCCAATGGTACTCGAACCATGGACGTCAATCTTTGCCTAACATCCCACTGCGGGGTAGGTTGTAGCGACGGAACAAGTCCGCCACTTCAACAGGCAAAAATTGACGCATGGAAAGACGCTCATGTACCACTGTGGCTTGTATAGTTTATTCTTAGCGATCTATTGTGTGCACTCTGTTTACTGATGCGCACATGGGAGAGGAACTTTCTCCTTTTTTTGGGTTTGTTTTGATTCGCAACGACTGACGATCACTAAAGTTTTTCTCGTCGTCTCCTCGACGACTCCTCGCACGGAGAATACATAACATAACAATTTAATGTAACTAATATTGCTGTTGATGCCACGCATAAGAATGAATGGTTTACATCATTAGCTTACCAAATGATAAGAAAATATAGAGTCGATTCAAAACTAACAGTAAGGATACTTTTGAGGGCCACTCAACTCTGAATTATATATTACTAGCTAAACCCGGTGCGAGCATTGCAACTAAAAGAATACAAATTTAATATAACTGGCACGTTTATGGCTGTTTTTTGGAATGAGTTTTTTCTTGACTAAGCAGGGGTTCAAACATCTATCAGAACATGCTTCTTATCCAAGAAATACATGTTTTGATTAAAGAAACCTGGTAAATTTTCTTTTTTTTTTGTACAAATTTATGTTTAATTTGTATGGGAGCCGTCCCTTCCAGAGGAGGAAGGTTTCTCAAACCACCATACAATTGTTGCCTTCAAAACCCCCAACATGCCAAATTTGGATCCATTTGCTTGATAAGTTCTCGAGTTATGCAAACATTTGTGTCTCATTTGTATAATTTGTATATGTGTTTCATTTGTATTTGCCCCCTTCCTGAGAGAGAAAGGGTTTCAAAAAATCATAAGAAGCTTCCCCAGCTCCAAAAACCCTTGCATACACATTTCCATAGTGATTGGTTTAGAACTTACCGAGTCTATAAGGGTCAGACAGACAGACAGTCAGACATTCATTTTTATATATACAGAAATCCTACCTCCAAAAACCCCCATAAGCTAAATGTAGTTTAATTTGCTAGAGTAGTTCCTGAGTTATGCAGAAATTCTTATTTAATTTGTATGGGAGCTCCCCCCGCCTCTTCAAAAGGAGGTGGGGTCTTGAACTGCAATAGAAACATTTCTTGCCTCCAAAAACCTCAACATGCCAAATTTGGTCTCATTGTGTGGGAATATCCCCTTCCAGAAGGCGGAGGGAGCTCAAACCACCATAGAAATATTTCTCTTCTTCAAAAACTTTCACCTGCCAAACATGGTTTCATATACTTGATTAGTTCTCAAGTTATGCAGAAATGTGTGTTTCATTTGTATGGGAGCCTCCTTTTCACAAAGAAGGTGTTTCAAGTCACAACCACAATAGAAACATTTCTTGCCTTCAAAAACATCCACATGCCAAAAATTGGTTCCGATAACGTGATAAGTTCTCGAGTTATTCATAAATTTGTGTTTCATTTGTATGAGAACCATCTGCCAAATGTGGTCCCATTTACTTGATTAGTTCTCGAGTTATGCAGAAATTTGTGTTGCATTTCTGTGGAAACCTCTCCTCCCTTCCAGAGGGTGGAGGAGTCTCAAACTACCATAGAAAAATTTATCTATTCCAAAAACTTACACATGCCACATTTGCTTCCATATGCTTGATTAGTTCTCGAGTTATGAAGAAATTTGTGTTTCATTTGTATACACCCAAAAATTGAAATTGTAGCAAAAAATGCAAAATTGCAATTTTGCAGATTTTGCAATCATATCTTGAGAAATCCGCATGATTCTGAAAAGGCAAATTTGCCCATCATGTTCCACAAAGCTTTTTATGGTATAAACAAAGCCATGCAAATGTGTGCAAGTGGTTATCGCTGTATGCCTAGTGCCTCGACAATCGCAGCAACCGTTGGGTTTTTGTTCAACCGTCAACAACTTCTCAATATGGGTGAGACAATGGCACAGAACGCCGGTACGCCGTATGCCTCTGTTGCTATTCCGCTGTCAAGTGTTCTATTTTTATCTGCACTCGTCATCACACTCCTATCGCCCTCTCATCAAGTCACCATGCGGTTTATGAAATAAACGAAGCCATGTAAGTGTGTGCGACCGAAATTTGCTTTATTGTTGTAACGTTGAGTGCCTCAAAAACCGAAGAAACTGTAGGACTTTTATTCCATTCACCTCAACTTGTTGTGGTGACTGGATGGTTACAATGAAGAGCCGTCATGCTGACGGTCGCGGTTCGACTCTCGGTAGCGGATGGAAATCTTTTTTTTTGTGCGCCATTGAATTTACTACTACTAATCAACTGTACAACATCACGCACACATTGAATTTTTCTAATCGAATTGATGTGTTGCTTTTTTGCCCACGACCAATGTTGCTTTCTTTCTCCAAGTTGCGATCCATTACGAGAAATGAAACCAAATCATGCGAAATTGCATTACAATCTTGCTTTTTTATTTTGGGTGTGGAATTGAACCATTATCGATAAAAGTTTTTCTTGATCTACATGTTTCTAATTATTTAGTTAAATTTAAATAGTTTAAATTATAACATTACATCTTCTCTGTAAAAATGGGAAATAAATTGTTGTAAATAAAAATATTGTTAATTTACATTTAAAAATTATTATTAATTTTCCTAACATCTTCAATGTTTAACTCTAAATATAAGCTATTTAAATTCGTTTAATAATACTTTACTACTTAAATAATTAATCATAATATATAACTGAATAAAAATAAATTGAAATTATAATTTTGAAATTCATGAACATATAGTAAATAACTTTTTAATATCTATACATAAAAATGCATTTATGTCTGTCTGTCTGAACCTTATAGAATCGAAAACTACTGAACCAATCAGCGTGATATTTTGTATACAGTTCTTATGATAAGTTGAGACCCTTCATATTCCAGGAAGGGGGGCTCCCATACAAATCGAGAACAAATAATGCAAAGAAAATCAAATTTGGCATGTAGGACTTTTTGGAGGCTAAAAATGTTTCTATGATAGTTTGAGACCCCTCCTCTCTCTAGAAGGGGAGACTCTTCTAGTTATATTTCTCATTTGGAATAGATTTATCATTAACAATGATATACCTCTTTTGGTTTCAATTAAATATTAGATAAATTTAATGTTATAGTTAACGATTATTCTAAAATATGGGTTAATTTCACCTAAGATTGAGCCAAATCTAATTGCAATAAATCATTTATAATTATTTATTAGTTACTTCATTCTTAAGCTCCTTGATTTCATTCATAACATAACCCAAAAAGGAAAAAAATAAAGAAAAATAAACTGGAAATATATCAGTTAATTATGTTTGAAGATTTGATAATTAAAACTATAGAAAGAATTAAGGCAATTTCTACGTCAAAAATTAAAGAACTCATTGCAATTTAAAAAAAATCTTAGTGAAAGAGGAAGACGAGAGTAATTTCTGGGATTCAAATTCGAATGGAGAAAATTTTTCTCTATCAATAATAGGGTTTTTTGATAGAGTTGTAGCAAATGCAAAAAAATGGACAAAAATTGCCGATTTATCATGGGTTCACCGGCACCTTCACCCGCAATGACGAAACTACCCATGCAGAATCAATCATAGTAACCCATGGGTCAGCAAACGAAATCTGACAGCTCTATCAGTCGAACTTTAACCGTGATGGCAAAAACCGTGAAGCAACTCCGTTCAGAATTGTGCTCCAAAGGATGCTGAAGCGGAAGACCGAGGGAAAAGTGGCTACATCGCTGGGTGCGCTTGGCCGAGAGGTTGGTTCAACCGACCAAACAGTGAAAAAGTACCTGGCGAACATGAAAATACATGCGAGGAAGCGGAAGTCGCGTCCACTGGTTTCGGAGCTGCAGGCAATGACGCAGCGGCAGCGGCTGAATAAGATAATCAACTCGATTTTCCCGGCTACGTGGAGGTAGTGATGGACGACGAGACCTATCTCACCCTGGATGGCAACGACTGGCAGGGAACTTCGTATTTTACTTCCCCCACGAAGAAAGTGAGCTGCGAGGTGAAGTTCATTTCACACATCAAGTTCCCCAAGAAGGTGCTGCTGTGGATAACAATCAGTGAGAAGGGGATGTCAAAGCCACTCTTCTTTCGCTCCGGACTGGCCGTGAACGGGGAAATTCATAGTACGAAATGTCTGCCGGAAGTTGCGTCGTTCATCAAGAAGTACCATAAGGGCAAAGACGCGGTATTCTGGCTGGATCTGGCGTCAGCCCACTACTCAAAGCGATTGTTGGAGGAGATGGAGCGGCTGAATATCGATGTGGTACCCAAGTCGGCGAACCCGTCCAACGTCCCCCAGCTGTTTCCCATCGAGAATTTCTTGCCAACCTGAAGTCGTCACGAAAACTAAGGAGGACATGATAAATAAAACGAACAAAGAACTCAAAAACATGCCTGCACACATGTTTTCGTCCGCCATGGCGAATGTTCCGGTTCACTGTCGGAAAGCCGCTCGCAAGGGTAAACGTTATTATACATTTTCGGCACTGATTGAGAATTACTTTTAAATGTTATTATTTCAATGGACAACAATGTTGAAGGTTTTTATGCAGACTTCAGTAAGGTATTTGATCGAATTGACATATCCATGTTGCTATTCAAATTAAGAAAAGACGAGTCTGCTCAACTAGCTCAAATGTTATCTAACTAATCGTCAATGAATTATGAGTTTCTGAGGAATGCTGTTTATCCTGTTTTGAACGAAATTTCTTCTTTCTTTAAAACATAGAAGTTTTAATTTATACGGCTGATGCGAAGCTCTTTCTAGAAATAAGAAACAAAGCAGTCTAGATATTTCAGAGAATAATAGGGTAAGGGGATGTAATGTTAGCCTTGTTGCTCCTACATTCGGCCTATGTAACAAATATGTAATTAATTCAACGATAATCAATAAAATTATTTTCTTTTCAATATTACCGATTCAATTCGAAGCAATTTGGACATTATTTATCAATTAACTGCTGTTTACGTGTAATTCACTATTTTCTCAGCTTTTTAGACATCATGATTTCACTGATCAAGCTGAACAGACCATCTCCATAATACTCAAATGATCTAAATTGTGATAATTTAAAGCTTATAACCCGAATAATAAAATTAAAATTAAAAAAAATCTCTTCAGTATTTCAAAATAGTTCTAGTTTAGTTTGTTTTATGAAATTTTATAATGGGTAAAGCAAACAAATCTAAAAATGCCTTAAATCATAAAATCAGGAAGAAAATCGTAAAAAATCGATCAAATGAGACGAAGTTGCATCCATAAATAGACCCAATTTGATACTCATAGACCGACATTACATCCATATCATTCGAAACTTTCTAACATTATAAAATGAGTTGAATAGCTTTTCATAATAATTTGTGCTCCATGCGTAAGCCTTGATTTCCATGAACTTGTATTTCATACCGAGAAGTATGTGTGGCTAATTATCCACCAAAAACGGTAGAAAAGTCAGTTGCGCCTCTGATTTCGAACCACCTATCGGATGATGGATTGTCCGGTCTTTTAAACCCCCTGAAAAACGAACGCAATTCACCTACTGAATCACTAATTTTCAACGTCCACCCAACGTTTAAAGATATTCCCCACACAAAATGGCTGAAACCCTCAGAGCCAGCAACCCTTAATTCATATTTTCCATCCCACTCTAGGACTACAGGTAAAAAAAGAATCCACTTCCAAGAAATCTACTCCACACACGAATCTGCTCCAATTCACACCCATGTCAAGTGAAAGAGCATTCCAGAAGCGCCACCTCCGTCACAATCCAGCAATTCATCCACCCACTCACATGTGTGCGGAACCGACCTGCACTCCCCCCCTTCCTTCGTAGCGGGACCGAGTCAAAATATCTCCATCAGCATTCCTGGATCCCACCGTGGACACAAGCCATGAAAAAATAAAGCACATTTTCACATATACATGAAATTTCTCTCCAGCTCAGCCACCGTTCATAGTTGGCCATGGGTTCCACCCAACCTCATACTGACACTCGCAAACATGGCCGGCTGCCTGGGATGAGTCGAGACCATACATTTCATCAGATTTTACGACAATTTGTACCTCCCCTCCCCTGTACCACTTTCCCAACCCCGAATGGGATGAATAAATGGACTAGGATCAACTGGAAAACAACACTGAAAAGGGGCGTGACTAGGGCCAAGAGTCCTTCACATAGAAAGCTGCCGCGTTGCTACAAACGATGTGGGGGAAGAGAAGATATTTTCCGAACGGGAGATAAATAGAGAGAAGCGACTGTTCCCTGAAGCTATTTGCAAGCCCGGTGGCATGCGATCCTGCGGATTCACGAACAGCAGCACTGATGCAATGTCACCACCTGTTGCTTCCTGAGCATGGAGAGTAGGGCACTCTCTCTCGCTTCCGGATTCCACCTGTTTCACGTCTTCGTAGGCGGTGACGGTCCTGCGCAGTAGGCGTCATGAGCTTCATTGGCTGCTGTTGGAGGAATCTCTACCACCGTGGTGGACAGGATTTGATTGCTGGTGACTGAACAGGACCTGTTCAGTTAGTTGTAGCAGCACCGCGAACAACGTCATACGTGCAGGAAATCCGGTCCGATTGTCCGATAGTGAAGGGGGAAGAAAATCTAGTGATGTGCTAAGTGCAAGAATGAGTTTGCTTCAGGATAGTCAGAGAATGTTACCGTACAGTTCACAGCAGCAAAACCAACAACAATCGGAAGCAAACTATTTCCAACCGTTTTTGTATCCGCAAAATTCCGTCGTCTTACCAGGAATTCCGGGCAGCAGTGAATACCAAATCCCTCTGGATTTGTCACTCCGACAGGGGAATGTGCCAATGACTCCACCGTCAACTCCATCTCCACCACGCAAACGAAGCCGAACCTTCGACGAGGATGACTGGAAACTCAAACAAACTCACAGCAGCCGTAAATCCATGAACCAATTCTCCGATACAGTTTGCATCGACGACAAGAAATACTACGCCAACACGACCCTCACTTCAACGAATTCCGCACTTTCGCTACTTCGACGATTCGACCCGTTTGCCACCGTTCAAGTCCCTTCAGCAAACACCTTCCACATCGAAGGACGAAAAAACCCCGGAAGAATTCATCGACATCACAGGGCAAGAAGATTCAACTTCGGCATCCCGTCGGTCTCCATCGTCAAATATCGACGTCGAATCGCTGGAGAACAACATCGAAGAAGATGAGGACGACAGTCAGGAATCGATCAACATCGTCGATAGCGAAAAAGGAGAACAGCGAGGCAGTCCTCGTGGATGGCCAACGATACTTCGAAAACGAAAAACTACACCTTCAGGCCATCGAAGGCTTCCGCACGGCTTTTCGAGCAAAGTTTCGTCGGCTACGATAGGCTCCTCGACGGCGACGTTCAAGGATCGTCCTACCGGGAAAAACTTCTCGCATCGACCCAAGACGGAGCAGGCGGCGAATCAAGACACGGAAGCAGTTGGTCGACGAGGATAACACCAGTCCGGTGTCGGGGACGCTCATTCGGAAGCTGCAGGACGGGGAAGAGCTGGTGGTTCGCAAGGGTGACATCGATCCGGCCTTCAATGTCGTGGAGATAACGGATGAGGCGAAGGAAATTCTTTCGAAGATCGAAAACAAGATCGGCTCCTATCTGTGCCAGCTGTGTCGGGCGTTGTATGACGATGCGTTCGGACTGGCACAGCATCGGTGTTCGCGGATCGTGCACATTGAGTACCGGTGTTCGGAGTGTGATAAAGTGTTCAACTGTCCGGCGAACTTGGCATCGCATAAGCGGTGGCATAAGCCTCGCGGTGGTGGTGGCGGTGGTGGAGGGGGAGGGGCGACTAGTGGTGATGGAAAGAAGAAAGGCAATCGAGCCGGTAGTGTGGAAAATGGGGACAAGAAGGATGATGAGTGCATTGAAATAGTGGATAACGGAGGTGGTGAGCCGGCAACTGGACCGACGGATGCAACAGAGGAGAGCTTCGGATGCAGTCAGTGCGGGAAGAGTTTTAGACGGTATGAGTTTTTATTTACTATTACGGGGTCTAGTGCCTTTAAGAACGGAAATATAGTAGGGTTGTTAGGGGCATAAAGAACATTGGGGTGAAATGAGCACTATTTTTTCACCACATTTCGATTAATATGAATTATCCAAAGATACTATTTGTTAATTCACAAGTTGCAGTTGGTTTCAAATATTCGAAATATTTCGGAATATAAATCATATTTGTCAACGAATGAAATTTTTATAACAATGTTGGCATGTTAACACGTACACTGAGCCCAAACAGCCTCTGTTTATCGAATAAATCTTCCGTTGGATCATATCGAAACATTGAAATCGCATTTTCAAATGATAGATGCTGGTGGACGACGGTATTCTAGAAACCAGATGATTATATTTCGAATGTTGAACAACTAATAATTCGTGAAGCGAACTGACCGCCCTTTAAAATTCGAATGCATGCTGTTTGAAAAATCGTCAACCCAAAGTGGAATGTGTATTGCATTTGATGAGCCCTATAACGCAAATCATTTGAAAAAAGGATTAAAAAAAATTCCACTTTACATCATTTGGTAAGCCTATCAATCGCTATCAGAACTGGTACCATCACGAATATGTGGAGAAATATCTCCTGACTCCTTCAATTGTTGGGTTTCCGTTGGAATCCTAATTGAACGATTGAGGAAGCGAAATGTGAATGTGTTTTTCAAATCATTCATAAATCGTTAACACAGTTTTACACATATGGCTTTCGTTAAAGGGCGTAATCGATTAACTCTTCAGATGATCTTGTGATGATGTTTGGGTGCAGTGTACGATCCTACCCCCCTGAGATAGAAAATTCAAATTTAAAACTTATGATACTCATTCGTTAGCCATCGAATGCCATTTTGACCCTGCGCGATCCGAGTTCCTTCGGAACAGTGGCCATATTCAAGTATTTTCCAAAGTATTCAATTTTTTTACCAAAACCTGTCTTGCGACATTTTATGATGTTGCAAATTTAGGTCATCGAAGGACAATCTGAGGATTTGTTACCATAAGTGGTAATCCCATAATTCGGATCCCGCAGGAGAGACCCTGTTGCTAGTAAAGTCAAAAATCCTCAAAACATATTTTCATGACCTACACACTTAGATTTTTTACAGAAATCTGTAATGTTTTACCGAATTCTCAACAGCTGAACGTTCGGTAATCCAATTTTACGGATTTCGGTAATATTTTACAGATATTTTACAGATATTCACCGAAATCCATAAAATCCTTGCGAACGTTCCAGCTGTTGAGAATTCCGGTAACCATTACAATTTTTGTAAAAAATCTAAGTGTATGATCATGGCTATGTTTTGAAATTTTGACTCCACTAGCGGCAGGTGTTTCTCTGGAGATCAGTTCTCCGAGTAGTCATGTTCAAATCTTTTCCAAAACCTGGCTTAGGATATATGAAACTGTAGATTTTGCAAAACTAGGTCTTCGGAGGACATTTTTGAAGATTTCTGACTATACTGGTCACTTGGGAAGGCCACTGCCAGATTCGATCTCCTACAGGAAAGTGGCCATATGCAAGTTGTTGCCAAAACTTGCGACACATCAAACTTCATGACTTTACAAAACATTGTCTTGAGAGGACATTCTGAAGGAGTGTCTGACCATACTAGCCATAGGGTGAACCTGAAAGATTTTGGGTTCCTCCGAAAAGTGGCAATAATCAAATTTTCACCAATACCTAGCTTACGAAATATCAAACTTTATGATTTTGCAAAACTAGGTGTTCGGAGAACATTCTGAGGATTTCTTACCATACTGGCCACCTGAGAGCACGATTTAGAAGTAGGGCCACTCCATGTGGCCAGAAGGTATGAGTCAGGCACCCTCAGGAATGTCCTCTGCAGAACAGAATTAGCCAAAATCGTGGGGTTTGATATGTCGCAAGCCTGGATTTTGCATGCAGGGGTTTTGGGGCTGAGGAAAAGTTCTTATGATTAATTGAGTCCTCTCCTCTCTAAAAGAGCATGCTCTCATATAAATAAAGCTACAAATTTCTGCATAACTTAATCTAGCAAAGGAAACCAAATTCTGCATGTGGGAGTTTTGGAAGTGAGAAATGTTTCTGTGGTAATTTAAGACCCTTCCCTCATACCTGAAAAAGGGCCTCCCCATACAAATAAGCAACAAATTTCTGCATAACTCAAGAGCTAGTCAAGCAAATGGAACCAAATTTGGCATGTATGGGTTTTTAAAGGTAAGAAATGTTTGTATAGTAGTTCGTGACCCGTCCCCTTATTGGAAGGCCGGGCAATCATACAAATGAAACACAAATTTGAATAACTTGAGAACTAATCAAGCAAACAGATGCCAAGTTTGGCAAGTGGAGGTTTTTGACAGCAAGATATGTTTCTATGGTGATTGAGACCCTTCCGTTCTCTGGAAGGAGGCTCTATACAAATGAGAACTATTATTTTTGTAGGTTTTTGGAGACAGCAAATATTTGTTTGGTAGTTCAAGACCCACCCCTCTTGAAGGAGGAGATGGGGGGGGTTTCATTCAAATAGAACACGGGTGCTCTATGTAACTCGAGAACTATTCAAGCCAATGGAACACATTTGGCATGTGAGGTTTGTGGAGGCAGAAATTCTGTAACACATAAAAATAAATTTTCAGTCTGTCTCTCTATGCATCTGTCTGTCTGATCCTTCCAGACTCAGGAAACTACTGAACTACTGAGGTTTTAGGGCTAAGGAAGGTTCTTGTATAGTACTTGAGACTCCTTTTCTCCCATAAAGGGAGGCTCTACGACAATTAAAACACAAATTTCAACATAACTTGAGAATCAATTAAGCAAATAGAGCCAAATTTGGCATGTAGGGGTTTTTAAGGCAAGAATGTTTCTATGGTGATTCGAGTCCCTTCTCCCTTATGAAAGGGGGAGGATTAAAAAAAAATGAAACACAATTCTGCATAAATCGAGAACTAATCAAGCAAATGGAACCAAATTTGGCATGTGGGAGGTTTTGTCGGCAATGATTGAATGGTGGTTTGAGGCCCCACCTTCCTCTTAAAAGGGGGACTCCCATACACATGAAACACAAATTTTAACCAAACATGAGAATTATCCAGGTTACTAAAATACAAAACGTGTATTTGTCGGGTAGGAAGCATGTGATAGAAGTTTGAACCCCTGCTTAGTCAACAAAAAACTCATCCCGAAAAACAACCATAAACGTGTAAATTCTATTAAATTTTCTTTTATCTAGTTGCAAGCGTAGCAGCGCTCGCACCGGGTTCAGCTAGTTAATAATAAAAATGAATTTTAATTATTATGGTTGACTAAAAGTTTAATCTACACACTACCTAACGCCAACCAAACCTGCTGCCTTGCCATTATTTTTTTTTGTTTATAAAGGGCAGTGTGTTTATTTGTTTGTTTATTTATGTTGTATAGACTGAACGTTAAACAAATAGCAAATTTCAACGTTCGGACAATAAAAAGACATCAACAAGTAAAGCAGGACGGACATTTTCGGTTTATGCAAACTTCTACAGTCAGGAGCGAGAATTGATCACTCATACCTGAAAGACAGAAGAAACCACTTACCACGAGGCATACAAATTTGAGTAATTCTTGTTAGAGGGCAAACACGAAATTATTGCGACACCGAAAATGTCATGCCAATTTTCTTATAATGTTTAGAATCAAACCAAAATTTTAGGGTAGTTTTATACATATATTTACTTCAAAAATCAAAAGAAAAGTTACTCGATGGAGCCTTGAGTGTAAAATTGAACGTATTTTTGCTTGATGCCCTCCATCAAAGTCTTTACAGTGTCATCCGGTACCAGTTTCTCAGTTTTTTTTTTTCATTTTCTTAACATGTCCTTCTCGTCTTTGACTGTCTTCTTGCTCTTCCGAAGTTCCCACTTCATCATTGCCCAATACTGCTCCACCGGGTGCAGCTCCGGACAGTTTAGCGGATTCATGTCCTTTGGAACAAAATGGACAGAATTGGCCTCATATCACTCCAGGACACTTTTAGAATAGTGGCATGGTGCCAAATCTGGCCAAAATAGCGGAGCTTCGTCGTGCTGCTGCAAGAATGGCAAAAGGCGCTTCTCGAGGCACTCAGATTTGTAGATCTCGCCATTTACTGTGCCCTTTGTCACGAAAGACTCACTCCTTAGTCCGCAAGAGCAGATGGCCTTCCAAATGAGATATTTGGAGGCGAACTTCGACATTTTCTTCTTCTTAAATTTGTCGTCCGCATAGAACTTGCTCTTGCCGGTGAAAAACAACAACCACGGAATTTGCTTAAAATTGGCTTTTATATACGTTTCGTCGTCCATCACACAGCAGCCATATTTTGTCAGCATCTTCTCGTAGAGCTTCCGTGTCCGAGTTTTAGCCGTCGATTGTTGCCACTCATCACGGTTTGGGAAGTTCTGTACCTTGTATGTATGTAGTCCAGCTCTCTTCTTTGCATTCTGGACGTAGCTCTGCGACATGCCGATCTTTTTAGCCAAATCACGGCTTTAATCATCCGCTTCACCTTTCCCTCCGTGTTTTTGTTCTCCGGTCCCGGTTTTCTTCCAGCTCCTTTGCCGTGGTCCAACATCAACCGCTCCTGGAACCGCTTCAACACTCTGGAGACGGTTGAATGGTGAATGTTCAACATTTTTCCCAACTGCCGGTGCGACAGGTCAGGAATTCCAGGTGTTTGCAAAGAATTTGTTCTCTCGACTCGCGTTGGTTCACCTCCATTTTCATTGAATCGAAAAACACGACTTCGAGTTTGACAGCATTTAAACAATACACATCAATGAGAAAGTGTGCAAAATTTGGTTGATTTTTACCCAATAGTAAAAAAGTTATGCCCTGTTGAATGTGTCGCAATAATTTCATGTTCGCCCTTTAAGATTGATTGGGGCCTTTTATTTTGACGTATGACTATGTTTGCGTTTTCAATACGGGGATTTTCAGCCTGTGCTGGTTGAGCTCATTACCCCCCGTACGAGGGGTTACATTACACATTACGAGTTTGAAAAGTTGGAGCGTTACGAAACATGGGTAGATTTTGAACGTTAATAACTTAGTCATTTTATGTTCAAGTCCCAAAAACTTTGCACCAATCAGTCGGTGCATTCACTACGCGTCGATTTGAGTATTAAAAAATTTTGATAAGTAAACAATTTACTTTTGAAATATTATTAAATGTGAAGCGCTGTCAAAACAAGCATCAACCAATCCCGTGGATATGAACGGTTGTTTCCTAACACGGACGATAGAGTCATATACTAACCGGTTTGAGTGTGCATGTGTTCAACGACTGTACATTGTTGTCAAACTTTTTTTTGCGCAAACTTGAAAATCCATTGGTCCGAGTACTCCTCACCCTCGTTGTTCGTAGTTCGGTCACGCAATTTTCGGGCATTGTAAACCTCGGTGCATTGATGATCCCACCATGAAGAAGGAGGTTTCTTACGATATAACGTTTCTGGAACTGGTCGAGTTTGAGCTTGAAGCGCGCTCTTTAAGATCAGGTTGGAGAGGAAGTAATATCCCTCATGCGGTGGAAGATCTTTTACCGTTGTTATGGCTCCATCTACTGCTGTTCTGAACTTTGTCCAACCGATGTAAAGGGTAAGACCTTACGCGACGTTAATGAATTCCGATGGATTGAACCTGGTGGCAAGTGAAATTTTAATAGGCGAATGATCACTATCGTGGGGATCCTGGATCACATTCCATGTGCAATCGCACGATAATGAGTTCTAGCAAAGTGTGAGGTCTAATCTACTGCCAACTGAGGATGGATCAGCCAAGCGTGTAGCATCTACATAGTTGAGAACTGTCAGATTGAAGTTTTCACAGGGTCATATATTAGAAAAGAGCGGTTGTCATTATGCAGCTCTCCCCAGTCTGTACCGTGAGAGTTAAGTCTCCCATGATCAACCGTGGAGTAGGAAGGACCGAACAAATATCTGAAATTTGGTTTCGGTTAATTGAGGCTCTATGAGAAATATACACAGAAGCAATGCAAAGGCTTTTATTTTTAATTACAGCCTGACATGCGACAACTTTAATACTTGGAACTGGAGGAAAATTCACTCTATAGAAGGAATAGCACTGTTTGATCTCGGGAATCAGATTCGTCATCTGACAGAGGAGCATGCTCCAGCAAGTGGAGCAGCGTGTCTTATTGCCGCAATGAGAGGCCGTATATCCCATCTGCTTGCAGTTTTGGCAGATCATCACTCTAGGTACAAACAACCGCACAGGTAGCCGAAATTTTGCCAGCTCGATGAAATATCGAAGAGCGGAACCAGAAAAGGTCACCTGAAATGAGTATGTGAGGGTAATTTTTGATTAAACCCTCGCTGTGCGATACTTTCACCAACTCTCGCACTGCCAGTATCTGAACTGGAGGAAGCAGACGGTTCTTGAAGCGGCCAACCGCTTGGTTCTCCGAAATTTCAGGGGCTAGACTCGCCTCGGCAACAACTCCTACAATCTCCACATCACGAGCTGGGAGGTAAACTTGATATTCCAGTGTAAAATGCTGGGAGACAGCATTCTCATTCGCCTGCTTCAGGTTAGAGACAACAACACGGAGTTTATTGAATTTTACTTTCGTGATCTCTGTCACGGCTGAGAATCGCTTCGTCAGATCACTAGTAATTTGATATACATTTAAAGGTTTCTTTTTGGGCTGAAAAGAGACAACCCATGGACCGGCCGAAACTTTGTTTGTACCCCTCTCAGTTGACAAAGGTACTTCTTCAGACAAAGCGTCCAGGTCGAAGAAATCTCTTCACATGCACGATTTGCATTACTCGTGCGAGCGTTGAATGCCCCCAACAATTTAAATCACACAAACACAATATACGAACACTATCCATCGCAAATGATCTTGCCCTTTTATGGGCTACCACAATTGCAAAAAAAAACAATTTTTGAGTTTAAAATAATTAAAGAACCTATATTAGGAAAGAGGTGACATCTTATCTATTTGACAGGTTCTGCTTAACTGGAATGGCTTTTTGCAAGACTATGACAGGTAATCACTTGTTCCAATCAATCGTACTTTGCGTACAACTCCGTAGAGCTGTTCCTTGTATTGTTTTTATGTCTGTTATATAATTTATGTTTTGATACGAAAACTGAAAATGTTTTAAAACTGGTAAACCAGCGTGTACATGTGCATATTGACCATCCGTAGTGTGCTACTCCGTGATTGATCAAAATCAGCTGAAGTTGCTCAGAGTATCAGAGTACCAGGGATCAGGGAAGGAAAGGAATGTTAGTTCGGCAAATCGACTCTAAATCGGTAGTTTGATTAACCAGTTTGATAAAGGCAAGATAATTAGAAGCGGTTCGAACGATTCAATGAGCTAAAACCCATCTACTTCCCCTGCTAATGTTCTAAAACTTGTACATGTTGTAGAATTTTAATGTTTGCGTTACTTGTGAGAAAAAAAGCCTTATTCCAAACCGGACAACAGAAACCCAGATTACAAATGATCAAGGAACCGAGTACCACCCGGAAGTTAACCGTAGCAATTGTGTTAAAAATAAAAAACCCGCATTAATCCACCGATGGTGAGACTGAACCCTTCTCACACGTCACCAGAATTACGAACTCAAATGTGAGCAATATTGTACTGGATATATATTTTCATCAGAAATTCCCAGAAGATTCAGAAATATTCAACATGCCATACATTCAGTTTATAAAATGAACGATTAGTCAATCCTGAACGTATTGTTCGGCGATGTGATTAAAATATTACCATTAATAGTCTTTAATGACCCGTTAAAAGGGGAAATTACATAAATATTAGAAATTTCATATAATCAGCCCATAGAATGAATTATTAGACAATCCTAAGCGTCAATTTTGATTATCGATATGGATACAATATGCTTAATAAGTACATGTTCGTTGAAAATTGGTTATAGTAAATGGAGACTTTGTGTAATTTTCGAATACACTCGTTGTAGTTCAAAACTAGACCACTCGAGCCAATCGATCCTGCTCTAATTCTATAGAGTCGCACAGTGTGGTTAGTCCACTGTATGTGCTATACAATGCACGAGATGCGAAACAATAGAATGCAAGCGGCATCGATTGGGGTGAGTGGTCTTGTTCGGTTTTGAGCTGCAACGAGTATATTTTCATCTCACAATTATGAGCGCTCGGGTATTGTTTTGGTCATATCTCGATGATGGATTATCCAATCATAACAAAATTTTGAGCAGATATTTGAAGATTTTATAATTTGGCGTTAACGAAGCTTGAATCGGTACACAAATAGCTCATCATGTAATCGGAGACTATACTTTTTGATTACTATTATAATAGGCCGTCAAGCACAGTTTCGTTCATATCTTCGTAACGAAATCACCGATTAAAAAATAAATCAATAGCGTTCTATAAGTATGTTGTAGCTTTCATTTGCCGTCAACAGAGCTGAAATCGGTTCACAAATGGCTGAGAAACCGATGTGACATTATTTGAAACGCTCTCACACACACACACACACACACACACACACACACACACACACACACACACACACACACACACACACACACACACACACACACGTGCTCAGTTCGTTGAGCTGAGTCGAATGGTATATGACATCCTATATATATATAGGATAAAAAGTCGAGTTTTCAAGCGATCTTAATACCCTTCTGTTGGTGTAAGAAGGGTAAAAAAGGCATAGTTATCAGTTGATTTATATCACCCATGGCTATAACACCAGAGAAACTACATTCGATCTCAAAGCGAACAGGTTGGACTTCATGTAACTTTACAAACTTTTCGTTTACTTCCATCCACAAGGTTTTGCACAGTCCCCACTGGCGTGGAAGCTATTTCCCACTTATGAGTAAAGTCTTTCCCATTATTGACATTTCTTTTCGATTTCCTGAGATTTCACTTCACGATTGCCCAATATCTTTCAATTGGTCGCAGTTCTGGGGTGTTTAGAGGTTTGCAGTCTTCAGCAAAATGTTGTCGTTGTGTTCCGCAAACCATTCAATAGTTTCAAGACGCCGAAACTGACCAAAACGACACAGAACATGTGGGCTTTTAAATGAGAGGTAGTGGCCGTTTCATCGACAACTTTTTTGTTTTTTAAGTAATCGCCGACGTCTGGCCGAGTAATCGGCCGAGATCAAGCTGCTCAGAGTAATGCTTTGACGTTCGTTTCAGCGTCCATTACTACATAGGGAACGTCCATTAATTCACGTCACTCAAAAATTGACTTTTTAACCCACCCCCTCCCCCCCTGGTCACGTTTATTGTATGAACGATCAGTTTTTTATGTATGGATCGTCACGTTTTTCCAAACCAATCCCCCCCCCTTCCCCTTACTGCGTGACATAATTAATGGACCTTCTCATAGTCAAATTTTGTCTGCTGATTCCGTCTGGTTTACGTGCTTGTGATGTTGCAGTGATTTCGTTCTTCTCATTCCGGTTCGGGTTTAAATTATCTTGAAAGACTTATATGTTGCAGTTTTCTTTACTTTTTGAACGAAAGCATATATGACTCTTTGACTTGTTACGCCACATCGCGGATAGAAAGGTCCCAAGAGTAGATCGCAGCAAGTCGCGCGATTGAAATGGCGTGTTTTTATTTTGCTCCGTCGATTTCGCGAAAACAAACATTTTGTTCAGTATTCGATACAAAATGTTCAAATCAATCATTGATTCATTGATTAGAAGTGAACCGGACGTGACTGTGCGAAGAGTGGTTCCAGCGAACCTAGTGTTTCGTAGTGTGTGTTAACGTTTGCTTCGGGTTTTGTGGCGCTACGCCAACAGGTTACCGTTTGAGAAGCTGTGTTGGAATGGAACTGCATTGGAAGCCGAATCAATTGCAACGTTGGTGGTGCACCTGAGGAGGCAATGTCGTCCATCTGGAACACAAAGATATTTTTTCGAAGGCGATTTTTGACATCCTAGACATTCTGTTCTTCTTTTATTACCTTCCAGCGGCTGCGATCTACAA
>JASCZW010003039.1:0-30839 GCA_034211315.2 Aedes japonicus
AGATGTGATAACAGCATAATCAACATGAGTTTTTTTTTGCCAGAAAACGGATGTCATATCATGTAAATGTCCGCAGCTACATTATGCTGGGTGGGCCTACATTTCATAGCCAACCCAAATTTGCTCAAGGTCATATCACAAGATTCGCAGCTCTGAGTTTAATCCAAAATATATATTTGGATACACAGCACACCAGAAAGTAAAGGCCAAATAGCAATTCCATGATTCGATAATAAAAAGGATACCATTAACGATTTAATTGGCGGGTGACATCGATCATAACGCAAAAAAATAACTATAGAATTTGCTTCAAATGATCAAAGTTGATATCTCAAATTTGGGTTTATCTTGATTTGAAATCTTAGTCCATTTATTTAGAGTGACACTTCAAATAAACTCATAAAAAAGAGATTACAAATACACCGAGGATCATAATCATTGAATACAGACCAAGGAGCAAACAAACATGATTGGTATGTTGCACGTATACTTGTGATTTAATTTAATTGAATACACAACAGTCGCTTGTCGTTACCGGTTTATGTCTGACTGGGTTTTGCGATACTTGTTTAGGTGGCCTATTCGAACAGTGTCTGGGTCAGCAGACCATATATGATAGCGTGGATTGATTTGGGCTAGGGCAGCGATAACATCGTTCATACAAGGAAATGGATCATCGATTTTTACACTGACAACACGATCTGAGTGCTCCAGACTGTCGCCTCACCACTGAGGGACAGAACTGGTGAGTAGACGAATAGGCCTGAATTGCGCTGGATATAATTGAAGAGTTGTTGACATTACACTGAAAATTCTCCGCATGAACTGTCTCGTACAAATTTTGTGTAAAATGGAAAGTACTTGTTACATTTATCATCATCAGATAGTAACGTATTGATCAACTGGCTTCATGGATTTCGCTTCGTGGGGGAAAGATTAATATTACAGGTTTTGTTTGCTGTTATTGATGACTGAGGAGAATACTGAATGGTGATCAATCAATTATACGACCTGATGATCTTAACTGACTGATTGATTGAATCATACCTGGAATGCACGGAGCAATTTCGTTTGGTGATCATCGAGACACTTCGCTATCATATCGGTGAGACAACGGACCGTTGTTTCCACAGATAGTGAAGATGTATAAAGGTTGAGAAGTGCATTGTTGACACTAGGTTCAACCCTGATGATACATGGAAGCCAGTGATTACCATTGTCATCAAACAGCCACTAATTGATTTCCCAGAGGTGCCTATCTGCGTTCACAACAAATGGGTGATGGAGTCTACCACGTATTTGGTGACGATCTCGACGCTCTGCAATTCGATTTGTTCCAGTTTTTGTAATAAGGCTTGCCCCACTCACGCCAGCTCCGGGTCTCATGGTTTCATTTCAGATATAATATCGTTTTATCCTGTTTAGCTACACATGCAGTATTGAGGCCAATGAGCGGTAGGATGTATGATGCATTATATTAAGATAATTAATGGCGAGCGTACGTTTAAATGAGTACATCTGCAAATTTGACTAGGCATCCACATGATCGGTGACATCGAATGAGTTTTTCTGAAAGAATCGAGATCTGCCTCTTCCAGTGTTCTTCCACTTCTGAGAGATATCCAATTGATCTCGATTACGAGTATTTCGGCATCAATATAATCACATGATCATGTTAGTGGTTTTAATATCGCTGAGCCTGTAAGAAAGTGTTGGCTATAAATTTGTTTCACTTGCATGCCACCAATTTCAGATTTATACAGAGTTGCTACAGCCATTTACACTACGTATTTCGTGGCAACTGGGCTAATAGAGTGCAATCATTTGAAAAGAAAGTTTGTGGATAGCGAGTTGGTCCAAGATAACTTATAGAAATCTCCAATAAGGAGTGTATCGAAAATGTTTATATCCCATTAAACTTCTTCAAATTATTATGTTGAAACCGATATTTTATTCATATTATTTTTGTTGCTTTGAAAGTTGATTTTCGGTGCTCTTTGTCGATCATTAATTTTTTTCCTGTAAACACGGTTACATATAAAATATTTTTATGAAATATTGCACAGTTCACACCAAATCGAACCGCACAGTTTGAAAGTGTGACACTTGCAAAGTGTGATCAAAAGTGCAACCCTTTTGGTTTGACAGATTTTTGACATGCAGAAATGTCAAAGGAGAGCAACTCGTCATTATCGGTTATTTTGTTTAGCTTCACTAATTGTGATTCGAAAATAAATACCGAGCAAATTTCTTTTTCAGTTTTTAATAAGAGTTTATTATTAAATCTGAATTGATTTGTATTTAATGGCCAACGTAATTCTGCAGAATGTTGAACACAAACATGCTAGTACGAACACAAAGTATCATTGTCTCTACGACTACTATTTTCTTGGAATTACAAGGGCTCAGCTTGCCGTTATCTACCGGAAGAGCAAATCAACCATCAGCAGCTGGGTTGAAGACTACGAAGAAAATGGTTTACTTTCTTTCAAGCAGCGAGAACATGTATTCCGGAAATTTAGTGTTCATCATAGGCAGTGGATCGTGGCACTGTACTACCGAAATCCGGTACTGTACCTAGAAGAATGCAGAGATCTTTTCTACCAAAAGTATCAGATCAAAATAAGTGGTTCAAGTATCTGCAGAATTTTGCATAGTGGAGGACTTACGTGGAAGACACTGGAACGCAGGGCTATCCAAATAAAGGAGAACGAGATACTTCGATTCTGCTCAGAAATAAGCTCATTCGATTGGGACATCTACCATCTAGTATTCCTCGATGAGGTATCACTGGACAACAAAGGTGTATTAAGGACTCGCGGATATGGGGTCAAAGGAAAACGACTGGTTTACCACGGAGAATTTGTGCGTCGTCCTAGAGCATCCTTTTTGTGTTTTCTCGGTTTAAACGGCGTTTTGGACTCATTTGAAACGGAGGGAACTTTCACCAGGAAAATATTTTTCGATTGCTGCCGTGAATTTGCACTGAAGAACAATCGAGTAAACCGATATCCAGGGTACAATTCAGTGTGGATTATGGATGGAGCGAGGATTCATTGTGATCTTAATATAATCCTTTATCTACGCTCCATTGGCATTATACCAGTGTTCTTACCTCCATACTGCCCTTTCTACAACCCTGTTGAATTAATATTTGGGATGACAAAATCACGAATTAGGAAATCATATGTTGAGAACAAAAATGAAAAACTATCATTACTAGCTTGTGAAACGTTCATGGGGTTAAAAAACTATGATTGCAGAGAGATTTTTAAACATTGTGGGTATTTACCGGGCAGAACATTCGATCCATCGGTAGCGTCAAACGAAAATAAATTAGTTGATCGCGATTAAGGTTTCAGAACTCTGGATTACTCTTAACAACAAAACATTTATTTTACTTTTTCAATAAAATCAAATACAAAAACTTCATCAGTAACAAATCAAATCACATGTGATCTATGTCGGACATATCCGAAACTTTGTCAGCGAGGGAACGGCTGATTTCACTATCTTCTGGTTGTGTAGACTCCTGCATCGCAGAAACAAGGCTAGAATTGATTGACGATCGTGCTCGTAATGCACTGATGCGATGTTTGACCCTCTGTCCTAGGGAAATCAATTGGTCAGCTTCTTCTTCCAGTGCAGCCAGCTCAGACGAAAACGAGTCATTAATCGTACGCGCTACGGAAAGGCCATTGCGGGTGCATTCCAGTTGAACAGCTTCCGAAATAGGCACCGATCGGAAAAACTTGATGATGGATTGCGGTGGTAGCTCTGTTTTCTTCTTTTGTGAATGTAATTGGCCCACAGTTTCCATGAGCTTGCCTGTCCACTGAAATGCATTCCATGTAACTGTCGAAGTTCATCCGCCAACTGGGACAGACATTGATTATTTGGAGCACCTGCTCGGTCGGTTTGCTGGAACTTTACCAAATGTTTGTCAACCAGCTCCCACAGTTGCTTGCACGAAACAGACGTGGAATAAATATGTACGTGCACTCGTATGTCCTTGCCTCTCCAACTTATTAGCTGCTTGCTACTTATTTGATCGATGTTGATGCGTCTTCGGTTTTCCTGATTCTGCAAATACACGAATTTCCCCATGTCGTCGAACAACGGTTCGTTGTCGTTCCAGGTTGGAAGTTGGTTGCCGTTGTCATCGACAAATATTACTTCCTTGTGAACGATCGATTTAACAACCGCCCACATTTCATGCAGGATTTCATCGATGGAATCACCAGAGAGAATCTTCGATTTTACGAGGCTGCCGGATGTTTCGCCAACGAATCGCCGCTTGAAGAACGAAGCGCACAACGACAAGTTGCTTTTCCGGCTGCATTTAGGTGGTTTTTCAATCGGTTCATACTGCATATCTGTGAACGTTTCGCCACCCGAGCCATCATCTAGATGCGACGGTGGAACCAAAGGATCATCCTCAAGAGCTTCGATTGAGTAGGTGTCAGAATCTAGGTCGTAGGCGTACAAACCTGAGTAGAAACTAACATTGTTTTCCTCCTGCTCTGCGGGACATGCACCATTGTCGCATTCAATATTCTCGTCCATCGTGCTGTAAATAAAACAAAAACAAAATTCTCAATAGCTATTGAAAATGTATTTTTTTACAAATTTACCTGGCAATAATAGCAAACAACGAAATCCGCTGAGAAGAAGAGAAACTCGCGGGAGGTTGAAAAACGGGTTTGATGTTGTTTATGTTTCTTCTTTCTTTTCTGTCACTTGCCGATGCACGGTCAGGGCTGCCAGTTACACGGGGTTTTAAATTGATATCATGTAACAAGTTTTCCATTTTTTTTTATTTACAAAAAAATTATCGCTATTGCGTACGAGAGGTTAAACTTTAACATAGTGAGATATTAATCGGATGGGGTTTAAGTTATTCCTCCTTCACGAATTTTCGAACTTTGATCGAATGCTCTTCATCAAGTTCCGGACAAGTGTTGTATCGCATTTTTTGGACGCTTGAGCCCAAATTTTTTGAACTCCTGCATGTTCCCAGCTGTCTTGAAGACCTTCTTCTTGAAGACCCTCTTCACGATTGCCAAGTAACGTTCGATGGGTCGAAACTGGGGGCAATTTGCTGGATTGATATTGTTCTCAACGAAATCCATACCCTTTTCCGCAAGCCAATTGAGAGTGGTTCTGGCATAGTGAGCCGACGCTAAATCCGGCCAAAACAGTGGAGGTGTACTATGCTTCTTATATAAAGGCAACAATCTCCTCTGGAGACACTCAGATCGATAGTTTTTCGCATTTATAGTTCCGGTAGTGTAAAAAATGGATGACTTCAAACCACAGGAACATATTGCTTGCCATACCAGAATGACCTTTTTCCACTTGAATCGACCTGTCTGCAGTCGCTCTAGCATCCTCCCCAACGACGGCAGTAAAGTATTGTGAACCTGAAGGGTTTTTGAGTCCTCCTTTACATAGGTCTCTTCGTCCATCAAAACGCGTGCATCCGGACGCTGCAAAAGACGCGAATACAATTTCCGGGCCCTTGTTGCTGCTCGCTTCTTCTGTTCTGCACTTTGTTTCGAGATTTTCTGCTTCTTGTAGGTCTTCAGGTGGTTTCGCTCTCTTGATACGCTGGATCATTCCGACACTCGTTCCTGCTTTTGGCCAAATCACGTATTGACATTGATTTGTTCTTCATGATTAGAGATACCACTTTCTGCTCCAGTTTCGCGTTGGAAGAACCGGGTTTTCTTGCCTCTTCCTGGTAGCTCATCCAAAGAATAGTGTTCCCCAAACTTATTAATGATGGTTTTAACACTCGCATGATGAATTCCAAACCGCTTCGCCAATTTTTGCATAGTAATACCCTTCTCACTTAGCCATGTGTCCAGAACCTTAATTTTCACTTCCTTTTTCAATACGCGACATTTTGGAAAACGCAGAATTTGAACCGCACAAACAAGTAAACAAAAGAAAGCTGACAGTCAAACGCACAGCATGCAGTGTTCAGAGCATAAAAAACCATCACTAAATACATGCGTACAACGCAAATGTATGGATATTTATATTCGATACGTACTTCCTTAGTGCAATATTATGCGACTAAGGTCGGTATCGTGTTCAAAAGATATATCTTTTTTCCTATCCCAAACTCATAGCTGTGTTGTTATATTCACCAATTGCCTTTGGTGACTGAATTTGATGAGTTGCGCTGTCAGTTTTGTGTCATATCGTGCTGCGCGTGACACATACGATTCATGAGTTTGATACACAGTTTTTGTTGCACATATATTTGAGGGTGTGTGTGTACTGAAATAAATTTATTGTTTTCGTACACACTCACACATGATAGTGGGAATTAAAGACAAAATCAAAATAAACTAAATTTGAAATCAACTTGCAGTAAATATCTTCAGTACACAGAGACAAATTTGGTAGTCAATTTTACCATTATTGGAGTTAGGATGACTTCTGCAGTATAGTGATTTTGAACCTGACTATGGTCATGTTCAAACGTACCGCCAATTAAAAATAGTTGATTCAACATTACCATAACATCGAATAGTCCTTGTTATCATGATCATAGTCAAGAATGCCTTGAACGTGGTGAATTCGTCCATTTACATGGTTATTGTAACCATATATGCAATAGTCATCTTGACCATGATTTAATTGTCGGTATAACGAGAGTATTCTTTCTCAGAGTAGGCTTTGCTCCAATCATATTTGAGTTTATCTTAGTTTTTTTTCTGAATTCTATACAGTATATTCAGATTTTGAAACATATTAAATATATTTTCATGAGCTGATATAGCTTCGTTTGGATTAAAAATTATTTTTCAAACTGCAGAACGAAGGAAAAATCTTGTAATAAATGAAATGTGTCCCACTATACACCTCTTAACTTAATTGGTGTTAATACTTATAAAAATCTTAAACCCTTGCTACATGTATAAAAATATGCACGGTTAACTATAATAAATAATTTGTTGATACATGATCATTTCTGTAAAATAACTCCATAATAATAATATTGATTAAATTTTTTTTAATTAATTTGTTCGATTTTGTTTATGATTATTCTGTATATATTGAATTTTATTTTATATATAATATAAAATCACAAGTTTATAAGTTTCTCGGCAAATTGTAAATCCAAGCAAATGTTGAATTAGTGGTAGTATTGTGACACAAAGACATTAATTATGAAGTTTAAGTATTTTCCACTTTGTCGCGAATGAATTGATGATTATTAGCAAGATGAGGATATGAAAAACTGAAGTCTAGAATCACGGTTCCTGGCGAGCAGTGAAATGAAGTGAAATTTCAACGCTAAAAAATCGAAAATTGGGTTAAAGGATTGAAAGTATAAAGTTAAGGTCGTTCGGAGTCGATTGGTGATATTTTTTCAGTCCGGTCGCAACGTAGTAGCAATGTAAAAGTGACTGCTAACCTTTCCCCAACTATCCAACATTCTAGTGATTTGCTAGGGAATCCTAGGAAGTGCAGAGGATTTCTCGGCTTCCTCCAAGCGAGTATCATGTCAACACTATTCCTTCCCATTCCTACTTGACCAGCATTTGGGCACGGCCGGCGCCGGTATTGCTTTATAATGGGTCACCAGTTTTTAAACATTGAAATGTATGTTAGTCCCAAACAT
Organism: Aedes japonicus; assembly: GCA_034211315.2. Taxonomy (NCBI): domain Eukaryota; kingdom Metazoa; phylum Arthropoda; class Insecta; order Diptera; family Culicidae; genus Aedes; species Aedes japonicus. Next base: position 7,640 of record JASCZW010003039.1, read on the forward strand.
CATCTGTTGGTTCTTTGTGTAAATACAGCTGATCTGGAATAACGGAATTGCATGCTTGGGCGGTCAATCATGCTCATGCTCATGCAAATTGTAAAATCCGAGCAAATATATTTTTTTTTTTGGGAAACGATACCTATGGAGTTAATTCAAGAGGTTACATTTTTGTTTAATGTAAACCAAGCAAACAGAATTGGCAGTTGTTTTAACTAGATTTATTTGATTGGCTACACATTTTGAGCCTAAGAAATGTCCAAGGAAAAGTAAAAAAGAAATATAGTTTTTTTTGTACATTTATAGATGTGTAGATGATCAACATTATTGGCCGATCCGAGAGTTCGATCACAATTTATATATAAAATTTCTCAGTTTATTTCCATAGTTACTACTACTTTTTTTGCATAATTTGTCATGAAGATATGTACACATTGATTTGACTTCGCTTGCTGTCCTCTCAAGTAACATACCAAAATCAGTGCTGTAACTGAAATTCCATCACCTTGAAGAAGAATACTTTAGTTCAGCGGTTGGCACTGGTTCGTAGTCGAATCACGTCGCCGTCATGCTGTCCGTATTCTAATCTTTCTTATGGTCTATATTTTCACAATTCACAATAACCATGACAGGTTTCATCGTAGTGATTTTGTGTTCATTCCTCCATTTCTAGTACACATCTTGTAACTCTTCGTTCGTATAAACACTGATATGCACCTGTAAAATATGATAGTTATGATTCTCACAACTGATTGAATAATGAATCAATAAAAACAACTAACCTTGAAAGTTTTAAGATAATGATTAAATTCCAGCAAGAATAACAACGATAACAACAACGCATAGCATAAAACATAATTTTTACTGAGAGCAACATAATTCACTTCACTCCACTTAACCGTGGTATTTTGCTAACCACCACCCAATGGTACATTCGTCGAAGAAAATCTATCTGGCCGCGTACACTCTCCGTCTCTCTTAACTTGCTCTTAGATTTCCTACAAAAATTGCTAACATCAACCATTTTGAGTAATATAATAAATAAAAACGTAACGTAATATAATAAATAAAAATTACTAACAACTGCAAAAGCGCACTGTTTCAAGCACATCACTTTTTCTCCATCAGCTTGTTTTTGGTCTTATTAGAACTGTCAAAATACACATTTGCCTTCTTTCCTTTTGCCTAATCTCACAACTCAACAGCTCACCGTGATCCACCTTACAGGTGGATTGATGAGCTGCATGGTGGTTGCATGTGAGCTTTTATCGTGTTGCGTGACATCGCTGTGACATTTCCAGGCAAACTCATCAAAAAAGCGACTGGTGAGAAAAACAACAGCACTCATGTTAAATTCCGTTTACTGAAACGGAGAAGTAAAGAATCGAAAATGAATTTCTGCAGCAGTATGCACCTAAAACGAACGAAAAATAAAATTGGAATTTGTAAAGTTTCCTCGCAAACTAATGGGAGCTGTCACTTTTACTTTCGGAAAAATGTTCCGCTCGATTATTTCGTAAGTGAAGGTGAAATTTTGTTCCATGCAGATCAATTGTCAAAATTCCGCTTGGTTATATTGAACGAAATTCCGTAATCTCTTTACTTTTTAGGTCGATACTGGCCTTAACATATAACATTGATTGACGAAGATGGCTCAGTGTATACAAACTGTGTAACATTTTAAACACAGTCAATTTTAAGGTTGAATTCATAGCTAGATCTAAAAACATTTTACCCGTTTTTCTTCAGGTAAAAGGAGCTAACAGAGTAATGCCATTCAGCGCCAACATTTGATTAGGGTGAATCTGCTTTTGTAAATAAACACTTTGTCTGCTAATTTATCGGAAGTTTAATACAATTCCTTCATATTAAATATATCAGTGGTTACGCCACTTTACGATTCACAATATCACTTCCACTATCGCCATTAATCGCAACAGTATTAGGAATCGCAAATTTCATCGTGTAATCTCGTCTCATCGTCACCAAGTCTGACTCGAATCGCGAGCAGTGATGTTGATGTTTGGCAACCATGACATTTATATTTGAGCTTTCGAAATTTGTTTCGATTATATCGAGCAAGTGAATCTAAGTAAGCAAGTTTTCCGAAACAAAATAAGTAGTTTTGCTTACGATTGTTTCGGTGCTAGCGATTGCAGACCGAATAAATTCTTTAAAAAAATAACAGTTTGTATCTTCACTTGACTATTCAATTATTGTAGTTATGTTTGAAAAGTTTGACTCTGCATACAATAAAAATACTAGAAGACAATCTACTACGAGTAATTATTTATTGCGTAAATATGATTGGTCGTATGAAAACTAGATTCAAATAGGTATATAAGGTGTGCTTTCTCTACATTGTTATTATGAGCCACGAGTGGGTCCGCCAGTTGCGTGCTGCTGGTGGAAATGATCGAAAAATATAAGTGATTGTTATGAATAATATGTAAATGTTCAATTCATACTCAAACATGTTGCGTTGTGATTCTTCAAATTATTAGCCGTCAAAATCAACCAGTGGTAAACATAGTGATGTCGAATTCGGCATAAAAGATTGAAGGTGATATATCGCGTTAGTTGAACAGAAATATACGAGGGCTTTGATTCAAATATATGATTTTGGTTGAATCAAAAGAATATTTATTTGTTTTTGATACCACTCAAATTTGATTTAAAAATATATATATTTGAATCAACAATATTTCCATTTGATTTGAAAAAAAAATCTTTTCAAAATGGTATGATGCTTCGTGCATGTGTGTATTACATTTGCACCACACGAAAACTACAATATGGAACTCGTCGGAGGAGATTTTTATCGAGCTGTGTATCTTTAGTTCGATACATTTAAAGGTATGTAAATTTATGTTACTTATGGTCAAAATTCTAATTTTTGGGCTTTTTCAGTGAACCGGAACACCGTCGGAACTTTGAAATTCATGTACCGGAAGAAGGTGTAAAAGCTGATACAGCAGCCATTATTTGGCGCAAAGGACAAATGTCTCCTTTGTATACACGCTAAGATTATTATTTAGCTGCAGCAATTTTATGAACATAATACGTATTGTTTAAAAAAATGAAATTAACATAATAAATATTGTTTAAAAAAATAAAATATTATCAATAAAATCAACCAGAATTATTTTTAAAACAAATCCAATTTATTTTGAGTAAAAGCGTTTTATTTTATTTTAAAAAGAAGCACGTAATTGAAGTAAACAAATAAAATATTTGATTCAAATAACGATGTGCTAGATTCAAATAAAATATATTTGAATGTACATCCAGTCGTATGGAAGCTTGATTTTAAAAACAAAAAAATTTTTGCTTTGAAACTAATATCGTAAATATTTGATTCAAAGAAAATTGAAATTAGGCCCTGAGTCAAAAATATTTTTCTTTGAATTCAAAGTGATTTATTATTGAAATAAATATCTATTTCTCTGCGTGCACCACGAACCATTATAGGATGGCTTCTTCAAATGCGATATATAAGATTCGATGTTGATGTTACCACCAATCAAGGATTCATCAAAATGCAGCAAAAAATACTCATCTCTATAGCGGCAATCTACCAAATGCAAAATGTCAGAAATACTTGAGAATATCAATTCAGCATCGTAGACTTCATTTTCTGATGTACCATTATCTGATGTACCATTACCATTATCAGGATTTCAACATTTTCGTCTGAGTTTGCTACAGAGCATTTGTTCTGTTCGTCGTCTTCTTCGAACTCCTGATCTAAAGTGTTGGCGTCGACAAACTCATATTTTCCAACTTCTCTATTCGACCGTTGGTTCGATGCAGTCGTTCGCAGAATAATACCAACAATCAATATGCAACTAGCGATTTGAAATTGGTTCACTATTGTAGAACTCCTTGGTCCAAAATACACCTTGAAGCCAGCACCTTGCTATACATATTTGCGCCTTTGTTTTGATTAGCGGTGTTATTTTGACAGAATATTTGAGAGTGTGTTCGTGTGAGTTCATTATGAGGGGCGCATTATTGACCTTGGGACCGAGCTTGGGACCGACGTGCTAGTACTGGCTGAGCCAAGAAAAAAATCGTATTTGTATGGGACCTACTGGTCTTAGAGTTAGTCTATGATAATATTTTCGCCAAAATCCATATAGTTTCTATCTATCCTCAACGCCAATATTGTTTCGATCGCTTGAGCTCTGGATTCATCATTTTTCTTGCGATATCAGAAGATACTAAAAGATAGAATAGATAAAATTACTGATCGAATATTTGGAAGCCAGAAATATTATTTTATTTCTGACAGTTCTCGTTGTCAAATTTTCCGAGCAGTTTCATTCTGTCAGCGATAAGTTTTATTCTGATCGCATCGTCATCGCCTTCTCATCGCGATTGATCGTGCTAATTGCAAAAAATGCTTTCAGCAGAAAGAAAATCATCATCATCGTAGAAATTGTCATGTCAAGGAAGTCGTATCTAACGCTCATCGTGGGAGTCGCACTGCCCTCGATTACATGATTAAATTGAAAGCAAAACCATTCATTTATATTACTATCAAAATATTGACTACAATAGTTTTTTTTTATCGTCCATGTATTCTGATGACAATATAGTTATTTTAATGAAAGTACACACAAAAAAGGGAAATTGTTTTATTAAAAGTTTTGCGCTGTTCTTCTAAAAAGTGTTTATTTTTCATTAAATTAAAAGTAAAATTATCCACTGCAAAAGTTATGTATTTGATTTTAAAGTGAGTTTTTTCGATTCAGCGTGTAAATTTAAAAGTTTTTTCTTTTACCGTGAAAATTGTAGAACTGTCATATCCACCAACACAAAGCAAGTCATTGTCCTCGTCTTCGTCGTCGTTTGGATTTTTTCATAATAGTTGTCCGCGTTCTCGTCTACTGTGTGGTGTGGTTTTTTGTTCATGACCGCTTTCGTACGGATTGCGTGATAAACGCGTTTCGTAAAAAAAAACTTCGATATTGTTAGCACAATCACCGATATACAAAACCAACAATCTCTGTCTGCAGGATGGGTAAGTTTTAATTGTTTAAAAGTATTTATTCAATTAATCAACCCCCTTTTTTGCAGCGGTGCCACAAACGATGACGAACGGCAGCAGATGCCATAAGTTGCTAAATTTTTACATGGAGAACATTGCTTGAAAGTTTATGTTACAATAAAAATATTATGTTTTCAATTTTAACGATGCCACTGTTTCATTACGAATTTCCTATTAATTTGAAAAAAAAAACCCTTTAGTGAAGAAATATTTTTTATTTCAATCAAAATAGCCCATTTTTATTTTTATTGCTTGACACTTTCTGGATAAAAGTTTATTTTGAAATAAAAATAATTTACTTTCCTTTTCAACGATGCCACAGTTTCAATTTGACAGTTCTACAATTAATTTTGAAAATTTCAACTTTTAAATGTACAGAGCAGCAAAATTTTGAATTGACGGTTTGAGGGTTTTTGTTTTGAAAGCAAACCGCTTTCTACGAAAAAGAACCAACGCAACTTTTCAATTTTGGCAATGGTTTTTTTAATTTTAATAATCATTATTCTTTGTGTGTATACACCTGACAATTAAATAAATTATAGTTTTATGGTTCAATATTTTAATCGTTTTGTAGTTTTTTTTTCGGTGTTTCACTGGAAATAACAGAATATTTTAATAGATGATTTATTAATATGTCTCAGAAAACTACTTATTTTTCTCGGTTTGATGCCATTGACTTTTCGACCTATATCATGCTTAACTCGAAATATTTGGCACCAACATTTCAAAGAGGTGAAACTGACAAAATTAAACAAACTGAGTTGTTTATTATAGTGAATAGCCAGCGCCCTATTGTAATACAAATTTTCACCAAATCTTATGTTAACTATATTTTTATCATTATACTATCAACAGTTACAAAAAGGCTTTCTTGATTAACTATTTCGAGCTTTGTTGCGCCCCTAATTTTTTTGGCAAGAGGAAAGGCGAAACTAACAGATAGGTTCATTTTGACCAATATTTTTATTATTTCAAACATATGTTGGTTAAATTAAGGTTTAACTCTCGAACAAAAACAACCTATATTTTTAATTCATTTATCAAAGAAATTTGGTTGTTCCAACCTTAAATCGACAAAGATTTTTCATTAGGGCCTAACTGACAAACGTAAACAATGGCTTTTTCCGTGAATTTCTCGTGACACAGAGGTATCTCACGTAAACCTCCAATTCTATCGGATAGGTGAATTCTTCCTCTTTGAAATAGCCGTAGTGGATTGATTAGGCGAGAAATTCGCGGTAAAAGCCATTGTTTACGTTTGTCAGTTAAGCCCTAATGAATAATTTGTGTCGAAATATGGTTGTTCATACCATACATTTTTCTCCGTGATATGGAAAATCCTACTCTGAATAATTCGAATACAATTTTTTTTTGAGTGTATAGCCTCTTTAAGCGGGATTTACATCCACTCACCCCTCAACTATTTTTCCATATTGCCTACCCATATCGCCCATTTCATTTCGCCAACTTGAATCGGACACCCGCAGGGAAACGAAGAAGATTCATTGATTGGACCAACTGTCAAAATTTCATTGAATTTTTTTCCTGCACAGCAGTCAGTTCCATTTCGTGAGTAGTGTTATAAGCACTAGATTTCGAGAGTTCAGCGTGACGGAGTGAAGTGATTATCAGAATCAAAGAAAAAAAGGAGTTTCGGGGAACCTCAAGCTTTGTCTTAAACTCCCCGTCAGGGAACTAAACGGATCCGGGTCGATAGTTTCGGTAGTTAATCGGTGCTCGCGAGTGTTTCCAGCTTCAGGAATCTCCAATGATCCAACGGATGACGGAGCAGCAGTAGCGCCAGGGGAAAAATGACGACGAGCAGACACTCTTCCTGCTGAAAAACTCATCATAGCAGTGAAAAAAAAAGAATGATTTCCAACCTTGAACGGCGCATATCATCATCGTCGTCATCGTCATCGATGCCATCAGCGGCCGCGGCCGGAGGATTCGCTCAGTGAGGAAAGTCACGCAAAAATAAAATTCCGTGTGTTCTGTGAGTGATTTTCGGGTGGTGGTGGCATTGTGCGGGGTCTTCCGTCTGTCACGGCGAGTGTGGTGTCCTTTGTGGTTCGCTGCCACTATTTTTGTGTGGCAGCACAGTGACAAGTTTCGATTCGGCTGCGCCCTCGATCGGCGGAGGTTGGTCGGGACGGGACGAGTGGAAAAGTTGCAAATTATAATTGACGTCGCTCGGATTGTGTAAAAATAAACATCGAAACGGGCACAACAATCGGTACCTATTGGAAGGAAGAGCTGCCGAGGGAAGATTCTTATCAGCATAAGGGCGTGAATTGAACCGGAGCAGCAGTCGGCTAGAGATGATTGTGTGCTGAGGATTGTTATTGTAGTTAGGTTGTGCCAAGGCGAAGAAGTAGAGCGAAGAACGAGTGAGCAAGAATATTGTGATACCCCGGAAAAGGGAGTTGCCCCCGCTGCTGCCTGCTGGAAGATAGGAAGAAGAACCACAGAGAAAGGGCAGTCGAAGAATAACATATACGCATAAGATAAACAATGGGAAGCGTTTGGAAACGGCTGCAGCGTGTCAACAAGCGGGCGGCCAAGTTTTCCTTCACCGTTTCCTACCATGAGCTGCGGATGGAAACGACGGCCAAATGGTGAGTTAGCTGTACATTACTTTTAGAATAATTATCAGGTCAATGGGTTCGGTGTTTTGGTTTCATGCGTCGACGGCGATGATGACGCTGATGGCGATCGGAGCTAACTGACTGCACAGTCGCTGCACCGCCGATCTTGCTCGCGGTTGTTGGCCCTGGGTGATTTGATTGTGCTACTTCGGTGCGTTCCTTCGCTTGCATATTGAACGGTTGGTATCAATTACATTTCCAGCTCGGTAATGTGCGACCTTCTTTGAAGTTGATCCGAGTTAATTAGGCGGAGTCGAGTTGGGTTGTGGTTCGAATTATGGACGATGTGAGGATCCAGACGGGTGAGTCATTTAGAGAGGTTGTTGATATCTATTATGTTCAGCCGATTGCCATCCCAGTCTGGGGAAATTTTGCACTTCCACACCTAGCCCAGGTAACCGGAATTCAGAAAGATTTTTTAAGAACCAGTTTTTTCAAGCACTCGGAGAGGTGGATCCCGGATCTGACCGTTTTCCGAAATAAGAACACATGGCTGCATTCAGAAGCTCTTCCGAGTAGATGAAATGTTCGAGAACACTTTAGGGCCTTTTTGATGAGTAGATGAAGATGGTAGACGATGATGCGGATAACTGGATGCTGTCCACGTTCGTATTGATTTCGGAGAAAATGGATTATAGTCTGGTTCTATCAACGACGGATCGGATCGTAGAAACCAGTTGCGTTTACTGATACCTACTTCGTATCTTTTACGACGCTTCTGCACGAAGTGAGAATTGTAGCCAATTTAAGCGGGGCCTACAGGACAAGATTGTTTTCAAGAAACTTCCGAACTGCAATGGAAAATTGATAGAGCTTTTAGGTGATGGTATCGGCATATAACTCCCTCGGCGTAAATGTTTAGTTCCGGCAAGACCAGCTCATTTGACGCACAAGCTTCTCTCTACACCCTTCCAACTTCCTCAAAAATATCGCACAATTCAAGCTGAACAATGCATTAGGTCCTAATTAACATTGGGAACAACTCTCTTCGTCGACTTTTTCTTTGTCTTTTGAACGATTTGCTGATGTTTTTGACCTTGAAAAAGTCGACCAAGAGAATCTCTCAATGTTACTTAGAACCTAATGCATTGTTTGGCTTGGATTGTTGCACTGTGATTTCTACTAAATAATCATTAAATTCTCTGAGCTTCCAGAAAAGCTTACAAAGATCATCGATTTACTTGGAAACTGCTGGAGTAGTAATCTGCGATTTAAGACTCAAGTGGTATCTAGGTGATCTTAGTAAGCATTGTTTACCTGAGTAAATATTACGAATAAACTTTCATATATTGTTCAGACTGTTTCCAATACACAAGTGTTTTATTTCTCAATAGTCTGATGTTAAGAGAAGTCAGAAAAGAAGCAAATTTTCATTTTTCGAAACCATACCTCGGTGACTGGCCTCTATACAAAGGTCGGACAAAACGTCATATGTTATCCGAAACAGGGATGCCAGATATTTTTTTCAAATATCTGTGATAAAAATTTGAAATGTCTAGGAATGTCTATAAAAGTCTGTTATTTTCTTTTCAAAATTAGACTTCTTTCAACGAAAAGACGCAATAAGAGAGCGAGTTATGTCATTTTTGCTATAACTGTGATTATGTAAACGCTGCTGCGTCTTTTTCTTGGATTGTATGGACTTGAATTGTATATTTCCTCCTGAACTTCAGACAAAATTCCTCATGAACTTCTTGGCAGTCACTTCTTATTTTCTCCGACATTCACATTTAAGCACCCAACTTTACCCTCCAGAAACATTTGTTAAGTTTTTTCCTGAACATAGTTACTTTCTAAACTTCTGATAAACCCCATCCTGAACTACGAGGAAAATTTCCGCAAAAACTACTCTCCAGAATTTCTCGGAAATTCTTATTAAAGTTGTAAGAAGTTTCTTCCTGAACTTATGAGAAGTTCTTTTCTGAACTTCCGAGATATTCTTTTCTGAACTTCAGGGGAGTACTCTCCTGACCTTCGAGGATGTTTGTTCCTGAATTTCTGAGAAGTTCCGTCTTGAACTACTAGAAAGCTCCCCCTATACTTCTGGAAAGTTTCTTCCTGATTTTATCAAAAGTATCTGCCTGAACTTCTGGGATTTCCTGAACTTTGAGAAGTTCTCATTCTGAAATGCTGGAATGTTCGATTCGAAACTTTAGGGAAGCTCTCTAGCACTTCTGGGTAGTTTCAACTAAACTTTCGGTCTCTTTGGAACTTCTGAAAAGTCCTCTTGTGAACTTCTGAGGAGTTCTTTACTGATGTTTTGAAAAAATTGTTTCTTGATCCTAGAGGTAGTGCCCTCTCGGGTAAGTTGCTTTCTGAAATTCGGGAGAGTTTTTTCTTGACTTTATTCTTTCCAAACTTTTGATTGGTCCCATCCTGAACTGCGAGGATTTTTTTGGAAAGCCATCTCCAAAATTTCTAGAAAAAATCCCTTAAATTTGTTCTTGAAATTTCTTCCTGAACTTCTGAACTTTCGGGAAGTTTTCTTCAGAACTCTGAGGAACCTTGTTCCGGAAACAATTGGGAAATTCGTGCTCAAATTAGAAAGAAGTATCTGCAATGCTCCTGGAAAGATTCATTCTGTTCTCTCTAAAGAATTTTGAGATATCTTTATTCTGAAATTTTGAAATGTTCTCCTCTGACTTACGCAAAATCTGCGGATTTTTTCTCCTGATATTTTGAGAAATTATAGGTAGTGCCCTTCCTAGTTAGTTCCCGTCTAAAGTTTGGGGCAATTTTTTTCTGAACTTCTGGGAAGTTCAATCTTGAATTTCTGGGAAAAATACCAAAACCTCTGAAGTTCTAACTTCAAAAAGTCCTCTTCCTCCACTTCGTCCTGAAGCTCTGATAAGTCCTTTCCTGATTCTTGAGGAAGTTCTGTCCTGAAGTTCTGGTAAGTGATCTTGAACTTCGGTAATATTCGGTCTTGAATTTGTGAAGGTTCTTCTTGCTTGAACTGCTTGCTCCCAATACTTCTGAGAAGTTTCTACCTGACCATAGGAGAATTTTTTTTCCGAGGAAGTCTCTTCCTCGAGAATTATTTTCCCGAAGCTCTGGGAAGTCGTTTTCTAAACTTTCCAGGATGTAACCTAAATTGTGGGTCTTTCTTTTCTATTCTTCAAGAAATCCAGCACTAATTCAGAGATATATTTCTAAATCCTAGTACAAATGTACTGAAATGATGAATTTAGTAATTACTTTGGAAAATTCAGAGTTTAAGTTTAAGATTCATTTCAATAGCTCAGAACTTTTACTGTTTTTCTGTCTCCCAGTGGCAACCAGTTGGGCTTTAGAACAACAAACTCAGCAACCCCTTTGCAGTAATTTCTCAAAATATGATTTTGTATTGTTGTGAACCTTGACTTTCGTTTGTGACTAAATAGCAAAAGGATCAATATTACCAACGCTTTTGACAATAATTTTTCACATGGGATTGAACACTTTTATAAGTAGGGACTCCAACATTACCCTCGGAAAGGGCCTATACGATACTTATCTCCGGGTTCGTTGTGTCTCCAAGTGGCCGCCGCTTTCGTTTCTTCAGGATTTCTACTTTAAATAATACCTACGATATTTTAAAAAAATCAACAAAACTTCTTCGTATCTACAATGCTGTTCCAGATCATGTACGTTTTTAAATCCGAAGACCAGAGAATACCTTTATATGAAATTTAAAAATATTTCAAATGTCGTAGAAGTCTCCAACATAAATAAAATGTCTGCTAAATGTCTGCATCGGTGTGGAAAAGTCTTACAGCCATTAAAGTCTGCAAATTTACAGACATATGTGAACATAGCATTCCTGATCCGAAATGGCTAAAACTCACACGCTAAGATGATTTTGGTATCCTGAATCTATTTCTGACATGGAACTTTTCATATATAGGCCCAGGGTCTGCTAGGCGTCCGCTTTAAGTTACGTCTTGTCGTCCATTGCGATGCATTTCGGCTGGAGGCCGGATGGAGACACTTTTGGAGGAGCGGAAGCTGAAGGAGGCACAGTGGAAATCGCTACTAATAGAGAAGATCATCGACTCGCAGTTAGAATATGTCAAAGGGAAGTCAACTCCAGAGGCGATCTGGGAAGCGCTGCAGAATGTGTTCGCCAAAAAGTGTAAAGCATAACGCAGCGGAACCCATGGAGGAACATTTGCTGAAGTTTGACCGGATCATCAGGGAGTTGGCTACGGCGGATATCACCATGCATGAAAGGTTGGTAGTTTTCAATCTGTTGCAGACGATGCCGAAGTCATTCCAGCAGCTAGTGATCGTTCTGGAGACTCTGCCACCGGAGCAGTGCACATTGGATTTCGTGAAGGGACGGTTGCTGAGTGAGAGCATCAAACGCAAGAATTATTTCGAGTTCAAAGGGATGCCTACCGATGAAGCTGCTTTCACGGTGGACGTGCAGGATCGAGCTGAAATGTTTTGCCTGTGGAAAGGTCAAACTGTCTAGTCAGACCGACGGGGCCAGAAAATCGCCAGAAGCCGTGGAGACCGAAGCAGAAGAAGCGAGCAGTCTGGTTGTGAAGCGAAGCAGCAGGGTGAGTTCAAGTGGATACTCGATTCGGGTACTTCAGAGCACATGGTGTATTCGGCGGATTGCTTGCGGGACGTGAAGAAGCTAGAAAGCTCGGTGCCGATCATGATTGCCTCTGGTAAGGTCGTCTACAGCAACTATTCTGGAACAGTCGATATGGAAATCCGGGTTGGAAATCGAAGAATCAAGAGCTCGGTGAACGATGTACTCTACGTCCCTGAGTTGCAGTATAATCTTTTCTCCATTCGACGAGTTGGCAAGCTGGGGATGCGGATCACGTTCGAGAGAGATCTGGTCGAGATTGTTCGTGGAGATCAAGTGAAGCTAGCTGTTGGAAGTGCGCGTGAAGCGTGGCAAGTATAATGAAGCTTTGGTGAGTTCTTCTGTAGATCAGTATGAGCTGTGGCATCGAAGGATTGGCCACATAGGCAAGAGCGCTTTGAAGAAACTGGTTCGAAACGCTATGATCAAGGGCGGGACGTTGAGCAATGAGCACATCGCTGGAGACGAGGTGTGCGAACCGTGCGTAATGGGGAAACACGCTCGGCAACCGTTTGATGATGTTCCAAGATCAAAGAGACCGTTAGATCTGATCCACAGCAACGTGTGTGGACCCTTTACACCAGCAGCATGGAATGGTAAACTGTTCTTTGTAACACGGTGGTGTACCTTCTGACGACAAAAGATGAAGTACTCGAAGCGTTCCATCAGTACACCAGGATGACGGAGAACCATTTCGACGAAAGATTACCAGGATGCGGTGCGACAACGGCGGGGAATACGTGACTAACGTTTTTCGTCAGTATTGTAAGGTCCATTGTGTGACCATGGAGAACACCAGTCCATACACACCTCAACAGAACAGTGTGAGCGAGAGATTGAACGGACATCCTGGACAAGGCGAGAGCAATGGTGCACGAGGCTGGCCAAAAGGCTTTGGACTGAAGCGGTCCAGGCAGTCGTATACATTATGAATCGAAGTCCAACAGCGGTGGCTGCAGAAGAAAACTCCCTGCGAGATGTGGTATGGACACAAACCAGACGTATCCAAACTTCGTGTTTGATTCCAAAGGAATAGCGGACCAAGCGGACGCAGTGAAGCGTGCTACTCTGTCGGTTATGGACCAACTGGCTATCGTTTGTGGACAGTAGGTGTATTTGGTCCGAGATGTTGTAGTGAACGAAAATTGGAACAATGCTGCAAACGATGAAGAGGAGAATACTGAGTTCCGGAGGACAGTACCGACGAAGCCTGTGGCAGTTGCGCAGCTACCCGGCGGCTCAAGAACAGGATGCGGCTGATCCAGTAATCGATGACGTAGTACAGAGTGATAACGACGAGTTCCTGCCTGGAGAGGATGAAAACGAAACCGAAAATGAAATTGCTGAATCTCGGAAAAGTAAACGCTGAAAATTACGTGCAGAATCAACTAGGAAAACCTCTTGGTGCACTAAATGGATGTCAAAGCGGCGTTCTTGAATGGCAAGCTAGACGACGAAATTTTCATGCGCCAGCCTCATGGATTTGAGGAGGGGAATCGCGTATGCAAGCTCAGCAAATCCATTTATGGACTCAAGCAAGCATCAAAGGCGTGGAACGACAGGTTTCACGAGTTCGTAAGTCGAATCGGATTCAAGCGTAGCATCAACGATAGTTGCCTGTACGTGAAAGAGCGTGACGGAGAGAAGGTGTTTCTTCTGCTGTATGTAGATGACATTCTTGTAATCTGCCGAAGCCTCAACATGATAGCGACAATCAAGAAGCTGTTGAAAACTGAATTCGCTATGCAGGACATGGGAGAAGCGACAATATTTCTTGGATTGAAGATCGATCGTGACGTTTTGCAAGGGCGCGAAGCTAGTTCTGAAGCGCTTCGGGATGGAGGACAGTAAGCCCGTTGCAACCCCAATGGAACCGAATCTTCAACTCAAGCAAGGTGAAGCAAAATCAACACTTCAGAAGCCATATCGTGAGCTTGATCTAATCCTTATTGACTTCTCGGCCAGACTTGAGCGAAACGGTAAGTTACTTGAGCCAATTTCCCAAGTAACCCTACTGAAAAACACTGGATACACGCTAAATGGATACTACGGTACATCAAGGGGACAGTAGATCATGGACTGGAGTACCAACATACAACCGCAACGGATCAAATTGTTGGATATGCAGATGCTAGCTGGTCAGCTAATCTGAACGACCGAAGTTCAGGTTCTGGAACTCTCTTCAAGATTTATAGAGCTGTATCTTTTTGGAGCATGAAGAAACAAAGTACAGTTTCCCTATCATCAACAGAGGCCGAGTGTTCAGTGCTAGCGGATGCAACTTGTGAAGCAGTCTGGATCTGAACGTTATTTGAAGAAATTGGAATCTATTACTATTGCTGTCATCAAATCTCCTGGGACATCGAAGCGGTTAAAGCACACAAATGTAAAGCTACATTTTGTCCGTGATTGTGTTACAGCCAACAAAATAGAAGTCCACTATCTTTCGACGAACGATCAGCAGGTGGATCTTCTAACCAAAGGACTGCCAAAAATAGGGTTTCGTAAGCACTACCAGAGCATTGGAATCACACGGTGCTCTAACCACGATTGACTTGAGGAGGGGTGTCAGGATACAAGCAACCGTGTACTGAAACTATTCTATTATAGTTGCCTGTAATATTAAAAAGGACCTCAAAAAATTCGTTTGAATTATACCACTAACAAGAGCAGTCATCTTTCGATATCCAGTAAAACAAATTCTTTAATGTGACTCAATTAGGTCACATTCAAGTTGCTGCAACTCTAGAGCACAACCCGTAAAACGAATTGTAGCAATCACACAAAATAGGGTAGGACTCGGAGAATACCTGAAGCATATATTTGTATACAATGTTTGCTCATGCTGTAAAAGTGTGTCAATAAGTAGTGTAAGAGAAATCGAAATGGAATTTTACTATTTTTTTCGCATGGTACGAGACCTTGTCAGGCAAAAACCTAGTCGATTTCTCAGTGTTTTAACTTCAAACTTAACTGTAAAACTGTACTTGAACGAATTCGTCGAAATCCTTGCCGATCAGCGAATAAAATGGCACAGGATCACAATGTATCCCAGAAAACCATTATATTTAAGTACATTATAGAAGAATTGAGATTCAGAGCATACAACAAATGCAAAATACACGGACTTATAGAAACAAACAAAAAGAATAGGATCATTACAGGGTACGGCGTCTGAACTACAACAAAACATTTCTTAGTATAACTGGTGCTTTGGTGAAAGCAGGAAAAAGGGAGAAGGATATTTTTCGGAAGTTTTGTAAGCCGTACAATCAAAAGGTATCTGAAGACTTGTTGCCATTCAGTTGAGATAACATAAATATGACTTACTAAGTCATAATAAAGTTACTACAACTAATTATGATCGTACTGTGCTACTTGGGTTAATTTCAATCCATACAAAATCCAAAAGTACAGGATCTTACAATCAAGCAAAAACAGGAGCGATTGATACGAACTAAGGCATTGCTGCAAATGGCCGCGGAAGTGAAAGTTGGAAAAACATCTTGTTTACGGACGAAAAGTTCTCCACTGTTCAGCAATTCGTAAACAACCGAAACGGAAGGGGTTTGGTTGACACAAAAATCACGAAGAAGTTTCGACGTTTTAAAGACCACTTGACGAGAAAAACCTACTTCGGCGGTTGTTTGGGCCGAAACCATCCACTAGTTTATATTCCTGAAGGGGTGAAACTCAATCATCAAACCTATTGGTTCTACAGAATGTTGTTGAGAAATTGGCACAAACTTGTTTTTTTCATTGTAGTTCTTCAATTGCCGGTCCCTGTAGATGTCGACAACTCTTTCTCTGACACGGTGCTTCGTTGATTATTTTTTCAGTTGAGAGAAAAAAAAAACTCGTGTTTCAACAAAGTCTAAATTCTCAGAATGATAGAATTTATGCTGGATCGATGCTATCCAGGAGATTACTTCATCAGTCCAATCAGATTCAATTTTTTTTTTAAATCACACAATCTCTATTTTTTTATAGAAAAAGGTGTGAAAATCATTGCAAATTACTACCTCAATATTGTTATGAAAGGATGACTTTCATGAAACTTGATTCAACCATTTCTAAAAATTTGGTCGAACAGTATTGTTTGTGAGTCGATCAAAGTTTTTGTTAATAAGTCAAATTCTTTTTCTTTTTCAAGTTCAGTTAATACAGAATACAGGAGAAATAGTCAGCTAAGCTTCCTTTTTACCGAATGCGAATTGCCGGATCTTTCATTTACCACCTGCCATTAAATTTTGTACAATCTCATTGTCCACTTTATTCGCCGCAGAACGCCAGTTTGCCTTGAACTGTTTCTCGCACACAACAGCTTTTTGAGTCTTCTTAAGGTTCCGCTTGAAGATGGCCCAATATTGTTCGATTGGGCGGAGGTCTGGCGTATTGGGAGGGTTCTTGTTCTTAGGAACCACTTGAACGTTGTTGGTAGCATACCACTCCATGGTCTTTTTTCCGTAATTGCAAGATGCCAAATACGGCCAAAATAGAACGGAACAATTGTGTCGCTTCAGGAAAAGCAGTAATCGTTTTTGTAGGCTCAGATAAATTTCAAAACTTGCGCCAACTTGGCGTGAGAGTAGTTTGGATTCTCGCCATGCTCGTGCAAAATTTTGATGCGTTGCTTCTCTTCCTTAGACGACATTTTGATAACTGAAGTGCTAATATCAAAATCAAAATAGAGGCTACACGCACACATCTTCAATTTGTGCAATTTTTTTGTAATGCACGATGAAAGAAAATGCGTCAAGTTTAAGTTGACCAAATTTTTATCGAAGCACCCTTTAGAAGGGATTCTGCCATTTAAAATTCAGCAAAAGTTAAGCAAGCGTGGTGCAAGAACAATTTTCTGGATTTTATTCCCAAAGAATAACGGCCGACCTCTTTGTTAGACATAAACGCATTGGGCTTTTTCATCCGAGGCATCATGAAAGAGAAATTTCAGAGCCTCAAATGAATGGAGATAGGGTAATTTTAAGTAATTTTGCAGAACATATGTAATGAGACTTCTGAACACGAGATGAGTGCCGGTTGTAATGCTGTCCCAAAACGGTTCAAGGTAATCATTAAAGGAAATAATGACCGAATTTAACTCGGAGTCTAATCTCTTATACTTTAGTACGTTAGTAAGAGAACCCAACAAGAACAAAAAAAAATCATTTCAATTCAAAGCAATCACGTTTAATCTTTGCTTCACTTTGTGAGTGGCCGCAATAGCATTCTTACTGTTGGTTTAAATCGGTTCAAATCGGAAATCGCTTCTAATTTTCAAATATTTAATTTGGCAGCTTATCGTTAACCAAAACGGACCCTGCTGCTACCCAATCCTGTTATCCAAAATCCCAGTGATTTCTCGTGGAAGTGTAGGATTCCGCAGCTTCCAATAAAACGAGTATGACGCCAATATACTCCTACCCTTTCCTGTACTTGACCTGCATTCGGGCGGGGCCGGCGCCGGTATTGCCTTAGTTTGGAATCACCAGTTTTTACACATCATCTGTTGATTCTTTGTGCAAATACAGCTGATCTGGCAACAACAAAGTATCAACCTCGGGCGGTCAATCATGCCCATGCTCATGCTCACTTAATTGGGTCAACTCTGTAAGTTATTACTTCAACTGTTAGCAGCTGACGAAATTTTGATGGGCTGGTTCATCTCCCGTCGTAGTCACTCAAATATCTTTATGGTATTTTCGTAATTTGTTCGTGACTTTGGCGTGAAAGGTATGGATGTTACCCACTACGCCGGGGTCACCCCCATGAAAGATCATTGTTTTCATGTAGCCGCAGATTTCAAGAAACAATAAATTCAATCTTCCCACATGACACTGTATGGTTTAAGAAGTAAAAATCTCTCATTCAAGTTCATAAGCTACATGTCGCAAAGGTTTCATGAAATATTAACTTCAATCTGCTACTTTCCCAAATTCAGCCTAATGACCCATTCGCCCTAACAGCCTTCTGTCTAAAAGCTCTACCGGGGCTTCCCGAGCAGAGGCTTATACCAAATTGATAACAAGTTCTAATATCAGATTATCAGTGTTAGATCACTAAATATGTTATCATTTAGGCTGAATCAACAGCCAAAATAACAAAATAGATAAAAAAAATTGTTGGATATCACAATACTAACTCATTTTACCATCATCGAGTTTATTTTGATGACTAAGTTTGTGATATGAACAAATTTCTTGAGATAATTTTAAATTCAATAATTTCAAACTCATACACTATTAACTGACGTAGTGCTTCTAGTGAAGCTTAATTTCATATCCATTACTAGCTGGTAATATTCAGTATTTGTCAGCATGCTGGTAGAATTCAGTAACGTTCGTCAAAAATGGATAACAGATGATAACAAAATTTGTCAATGTTGATAACTAAATATGTTCTGCGATAACAGGTGAGTTCAAAATGATTTCTGAGATAACAAAACTTGTTACTTATTTGATATCAGTTTGTTATTTTACTTTGCTAGGGTTCTCAGCCCATTTCTGCTGACATGCTGAACTGCACAGAGCTGTCAGCTCCACTTGCATTGAGGATAACTACCATCCTTTGCTTCCGGGTAATAAAATTCCTCCTTGCATGTGAGCATCTTGAAGATACCATTATTTACAGACTGTCTCCACTCAAAAGTTAAAAACGTAACGAAAAATGTGAAACCCCAGGTATGTATTGCATTTTTTGCAATATTATCTTGCCACAAAAACGCACTTTGATGTATAAAGTATTTTATAAAAACATTAAAGTCATGGAAGCGTGTGCATGTGACTAGCTGCAAAGATAAGTGTACATTCAATCTTATTCCAACTGACCGGGTAATATAATGGAGGAAATCTGTTTGCAACAACCCTTGAAGTGACTATTGAAAGCAGCTTTAATTTTGGAGTTAGATAATTATAGCTCGATTACATATTCAGCAACCCATGTCGGAATGTTTCGAAAGTCACACCCATTCCGAGGTTACTTTCACATATAATAAGCCCAGGATTCTTTTATTAATAAAATGGATAAACGGGATTATGAGTATAGAGCCCCTTCTCAGAAATGTCATACTTTAGAATCTTCAAGGATCTCGATGTCGTTGAAAAATAAAGCTCAAATCTACCTTAAACAAACACTTTTCCAATACAACGAGGAAACATGTTTGTTTGAGGTACATAGTTCGAAATTCCGTGCCGCTGAGGAAGCTTAAACTTGAACATTATTTTCGAGTTCAAGGCTATGCTCATCTGATTACATCGCATGATTTTCACACACACGTGGCTTAGCGGAGACACGTGCGTAATTCACTCGTTTTTAAGAGAAACAGGAATCGCGACTCCTTCGGTCGAAGTAGCCTAATTATCTCCTTGTTAAATGAGCGCAGTAGAACACGCTTTTCAAAACACGCTATACAATGATTGTTTGAGAGCAATCTCAGATGCTCGCGAAAAAAAGAAACGAAAACAGCGAGAGCGTTTAAGAGAGAGCGTGAGCATCGGAGAGAAGCGCCTACTGAGCTAAGAAGCCTGGCCCCAATCAAACGCGATCGTATGCCCTTCTCTTGGAGAGCGAGGTTGGGGGACTAAGATGGATTTGCACACTTTTGGCTAGTGAGCTCTCCTTCTTCTATGCTATCGATCTCTAGCCATAGCCATCGAATGTTGTTTCGTTGCTGATGTCATCTTAGTCATTTTCAAATGCACTATCCGAACTGCGCTCTCCGTAATATTATAGAACGGAGCTAGATGTGTCTATATGTGCAATGTTAGCGGGACTAGCTGGCTGCCTTGGCACGGGTGCCAGCAGTCGTCACGATAGTTTTCCGTACCAAGAAAAGAAAGGGTTTCTTGCGTACCGTCACACAGTCAGCCGAGAGCCACACGGAGCGAATAAAACCGGGTGAATGAAGCTTGCTCGCTAGTCTGATGTGCGCCGTCTTCCGAGTTAGATCGATGCTTTGAATTTGTTTTTCGCGAAAGTCGCTCGTGTGTCTTCCGGGCCTACTGCGTGGTTAAATCGAAATCCGCATTTATCGCATTTTTGTGAGTTGCAACGCGCTAGAATAAGCAGTGTTATGAAATTCCGATTACGGGAAGCGTGTTTAGATTGGCGTGGTGATTTTTGAGAAAACAAGGTTAGATTTACGCCAAAATTTGACAACCATCAGAGTCGTGTCACGAATATTGTGTGCTAGGAAGTGTATCGTGTATTGAAGTGACAGAGCGTGGAGAGCGCGTAGTTTACACGGAGAGTGTTCTAAAATTAGATCGGATTCGATAAAAAAAAACTCGCGTGGCTTTTTTTATGTTGATACAGTTAATAGTAATGCAGGGAAGTCAAAATTGACAACGTGTCACACGTTCCGTCAGCGAGTTTCGATTCAATCGATTTTTTGTCACTCTTTCAATCGGGCTGGCTAGCCTTCGACATTAGCAAAACAACTCGTAACAAACGAGGGGAGGTGGTTGTGCAAAAAGAGATTATCTATGTCGCAATTTAGGGTGAGAGCGGTGAGACAACGTTTCTTCTCCGTGCGATGAGGGTTGGCATGGAATTCCATGTTGGCAAAAAGTGGAACAGTTTGCTTTGATTTAGGTGCCTCAATGGTTCGTAACCTATGATGTGAAGCAATGCATTGAGTAAGGGTAGTTCAAATTTGATTGAGGGGAAGGATTCTAACACGATGCTTTGAGAACAGAAAAAAAAATCGTGTGAGCGAGAGCATGCAGGAGATAAAACGGCAGCGAAATCGTGATCAGAATCGAAGCGGCTGATGTCTTCGGTGTGGATTGAGGTTTGACAACTAGGCGAGAGGTGAGGATTTATTCATACGTTACCGGCTATGTTCATTAGAGTGGCGGAATGTTTTTTTTTTTTATTTATTTTTTAAATCTAGTTAATAATCAAGGCTGACATATATTTTAGTGATTTAATAGAACTTATTCAAAACAAGTTTCAATAAGAGTGGATCAATTATTTACTGGAGGATAGAAAAGGAAATATTTTTGGATGTTGACGAGAAGATATTTTTCCAATCGATTCCCCCTATGTTCTGAGCATTTTTTTATAACTCTTCCGATTCCGTTTAATTGAAAATTCCGAAAAGCAAGTCCAACAATAAAATTTGGTGAGAACACTCCAATTTTGAAAAACAAGCCTGTAATCAATGGGATTAATTTTTGACTGAGTCTGAATTAGAATAGATCTGCCGTGTCCCTCGGCGTACTACTCTTTTCGGTTAATTCAGATATGTGTTCGAAGAAATTGTTTGTAAAATAATTCAATATGAGAACCTAAGACTTGACGGTACCTGAACATTTACAACGCTTAAATATTGAAACTTAGGTCTTATAAGGTCTTAAGGTGGAGACTTTTGGGCACAGATTACTCCAGTTTGTAGATGCTAGAAGAACGGAAGTTGTGCGTCATTGTAGGTTTTTAAGGGCACGCCAGATAACCTTACGCTTCTGTACCTTATGGATGCGTTCTCAAGAATCGGCGTTACTAACGAGCAAAACAGAGCCCACAGACACATGGGAACATCGAAATCATCAGAATTTGAGGAGGAATCTCAGTTAACGGTCGGCTTTGTCAATTATCGCCGAGTAATGCAATTTGAAAGAGAGTTGATAATCCATTAGCACTCCGCGATCCTTTACTTTGTCCCCGCGTTCGAGCTGTTCTCCATCGATGGTGTAATTGTATACAATAGGCCTTTTACATCTTCGGTAAGATGTAACGGAGAAATGCCATATTATTGAAAAACAACCAAGTAACATTGTCAAAACCATCCAGCTTCATTAAGTTTCATTTAAGTTTTATGAAAGCCACTAGAAATCAATTTGGTTATATTATGGTATCAATAGTTTTCATAGTTTAGTCAGGTTTATGAGAATTTACACACCTTGTTTAAAACAATCTTAAAACCATGTTTTCTCAAATTCCTTTTACTCTTATCAAAGGCTCTATTTCAACTTTATCAACTCGTAAAGTGCTGTTTTGAAATGCCGTTTTAGAACTCATTCATTTAATCTTATCGTGGTCAGTTGAAAAGGCATTTCAAAACCATTTTGCCAGCAGTGAATGCATCAAACGGCAAATTGGCATTGAGGAAAGTCACCAAAACAACTAAATAGTTTTATAGTAGTCATTTCGAAGATCAATTGCCTGGGTTTTTTTTCCGCTCGCCATATTGAAATATCTGAAATAATTGAAACGTGGAAAAATAAATGCACCAAATTTGGCATTCTTTTAGATAACCTTATTGAATTCCATTAATTTTCAGGAAATTCATGATTAATGTATCGAATGTATTTTTTAAAATTCGGTTTTTCTTGTTTTAAACTGATATAATTTCCGATGCGCATAAATTTTTGGCTCTTATCGTTCCAATATTCACCTTAAAATCAAATGCGCATGTGATTTGGAGCTTGATTCGGTGTTAAAAACTCAATTTGTTTTGAATATTTTGCTATCAAACAAAATTTCCCGCAACACTAGAACTCTTTTCTTAGATATTATTTACTGCTAAATGAATCATAAGAACAGAGAATCGAAAAAAGCAGAACAACAAAAACAACAGTGAAGTTTGACAGTTGTGGCCATTTGGCCGTATGCTGGTTTTTATGGCAGCCAATAGGTTTTATGAAGGTTCTAAAGTGGTCATAACATCTTTCACTAAAACAGTTTCAAAATCTTTATGGTCTTATAAAGGTTTTCTTAATTTGTTTTCAAAAACCGTCTATAGAGTGGGCCGCTTTGTGTACATTTTGGTTTCAAAGATGCATAAAGGAGCTGTTGAACAATACAGTTTTCAATGTAGTTTCATCAATGTCTTTATTCTTCAACTCTCAAATGTGTGACCCCTCTTAGCCTTTAACACTGCTTCCATCCGACGCGGCATACTTTCGACAAGCTTTTTGAGGTATT
>JASCZW010003040.1:0-29115 GCA_034211315.2 Aedes japonicus
GTAATTAATCTGCTACAATTGATTATTTTTCTCCTTTTCGCAGTGCAACGAAAGTTCTAATGGCGCGTGATATTCAATTTTCAAAGCTGTATTAGATGATTTAGTTAGCCTATATTCAAATTATTCGTTAGGAAGTAAATATTATATCACTCACATAAGTATTTCGCATAACTTAAGAAGGAAATATAATCCCATTAGAGTAAACAATTGATGTTCGGAACTGTACTGTAAATCTAGAATAAATGACACTTTTTTACATTTTAATTCAATGTTTAGAATAACAAGTCTTACCCAAATAAAGTTTGCACTTGATAATCGGCAAAGTTTCATAGTTCCACTAATTATATTGCAGCTCAATTGGCTTTTCAATAATAAAATAAATTTTATCTGCACTTTCAACTCTCTAGATTTATTTTTGTTCAGGTTTATCTGTTCCCCACCAATCAATGGTTTTCGCTATGGGTTGGACTATCGCGTGCTCAACGGTCTTCAACACACAAGGTGTGGTACTGGCGTATTCACTTTACCAAAGACGAAGTCAACAACAATCAAAATTTTACCTAAATTACTTAAGGGAAACGGATAAAAATACTCTTTTAATTTGCGTGATCACAAGTTTTGTTATTTATACATTAATTTTATGGATCGATTTATCAAAATATCTGAATTTCTTTTGGTATAATAATTGAATGTAATTTCACCATTATTGATCCTGGCTGTGAGCTATTGATATAATTTACGAAAATCGAAAGTGCCATCATAACTTGTGCAAAGGTAGAGTATGTTGTTGTTCTTAAGCACTTACGCTCAAGTGATATAAAATTCAAATAGGGCTGTCCGTTCGAAATGATGCTCATGGTTACATACTGTTTAAGACTGGCGATGACATGTATTTATAACTGGAGGGTCTGCTTAAGGACTGCTCATTTTATAAAAAGGACACTGTCTTTTTTTATTAGAGTCAAAACAGTTTGAGTTTAGAAAAACAAAGCAAATTGATAAGGACACTAGAGTTTTGATTATTCAAAAGTACTACGAGGGACTGTCTTGTAGACAAAAAGCCACATCAAATTGCTTCACGGTAAAAATGCTGTAGAATTTTTCAGATAATAAAACATAACCCATTAGTAAGCTTTTGGTATATTTATTTTATCTCAACTTCAAAGCCCACAGCCGTACGGTCGCATGCTTAACTCCACTCATTAAAGATTAGTCTCGGAAAAAATGCGACACTTTGTTTTGGGTGTCACTTTTTATCGCTTGGGTAAAAATTAATGAAATTTTGGGTAATATTAGTTTAGAGTGTTATGTTTATGTGTGCAAAATTCTGTCAAGTCTAATTTCAAGATGCATTCGAAACAAGAAGAGCTACGCCAGCAAATCTTGGGCGCGGTGATCGATAATCCTGGTCAGTCGCACAGATGGATCGGCAAAAGGCTTGGAGTCCACCATTCCACTGTGTCTCGCGTTGTGAAGATGTTCCAGGAGACGAAGACTATCGAGCGGTGCGCTGAGTAGCCGAAAACCGAAAATGGAATGCAGAAGGCGCGGAAGATAAGGCAGTACTTTAAGAATAGCCCGAACCATTCCACCCGAGACGTGGCCAAAAGGTCAATTCGTCGAAGTGGTTCGTCCAGCAGACTCATGATGCGTGCTGAGCTACGTGTTTTAAGGTCAGGAAAGCGCCAAACCGGACTGGCAAGCAAAACACGGTGGCCAATGCGTGCGCGGAGCTGTACCGTGAGTGGCTGGTCAAGCCAGGCTGTCTCGTCATGGACGACGAGACATACATCAAGGCGCACACCTAACAAATCCCCGGCCTCTAGTTTTTTGTCGGTACGTTCCGCATAGAGGTTCCGGAAAAGTTCCGGAAGAGAAAGATGTACACATTCGCGAAGAAGTACCTGTTGTGGCAGGTGATCTGCGAGTGCGGACGGTACAGCAAGCCGTGCGTTACAACCGGCACCATAAACGGACAGATTTATCGAAAGGAATGCTCGCAGAAGCGCTTGCTGTCCTTCCTCCGCTCTCACCGTGGTCCACGCTTGTTCTGGCCGGATCTCGCTTCGTTCCATTACGCCAAGCCTGTAATGGATTGGTACGAAGCGAAGGGCGTTAATGTGGTCCCGAAGGAGGCGAACCCGCCAGATACACCAGAACTTCGTCCGCTCGAAAAGTTTTGGGCGATAATGAAGAAGAAGTTGAAGAAAAGCGAAAAACATTCAAAAGCGATGAAGATTTGGAGAAAAACTGAGAGATATTGTGCAAGGAAGATGGACAAAGCCTCGCCCAAGATCTCATGGGCAGTGTTAAGAGAAATGTACGAGCATTAAGCTTGGGAGAGAAATTCAATAAATGAATTTGGCCAAAACATAGCTAATATTTAGATATTTAATCCCTGAAAATTTGAGAAGTATCCGATTTAAAATGAATTTTTGGTAATCATTTTTGTGTGTCATTTTTTCCGAGTCCAATCTTTAGGTTCTGTACAACATCTGGCGGCAGCTTCTTCTGTACGAAAACCCACTTTTTCTTCATGGCTTTCTCAGATTTGACCTTCTTGGAATGCTTTCGTAGTACTCTGCTTCATAATAGCTAAGTATTTCGATTGGCCTGAATTCCTATGCGTTGAGGGTTCATGTCCATGGATACTAAAGTGACCCCGTTGACATCGTAACTCTGGGACAACATTTGAATAGTGGTAGTGCAGCTAAATCCGGTCTAGTTTCGTGCCACTATTCAAATGTTGAAGATTGTAGGACCCTCGTGTTGCTTCAACAAAGAAAACCAGATGCTTCTGTAGACACTCCGTGATGTAGATCTCTCTGTTTACGGTAGTTACGAATGGCGCACTCCGTTTGTCACAACAAGATCACTTGCCACATCATTTATTTCTTGACAAACTGTGAAAGTTTCTGTTTCCTTACTTTCTTCGAAACATCAAACTTGTGCTGGGCGGTGAAGAACAGAAGCCCTGGAAGCTGCCGGAAGTCCGCCATGACGTAAGTCTCATCATGCGTAGATTTGGAGCCTTCTGCACTTTGTACGTATGTATTAGCTCTCGGTCCTTGACTCTCTGACCCAAAGATAGATTCAGCTTTTTGGCCTCATCGTTGACAGAAGCATTGGGATTCCGCTTAAACGCTTTCACGACACGCTGCTTGTGATCCTGATCACTAATCGAACATCCATTCTAAACGCATTTCTTCTTCCGTTCGATGCTCAGAGTTTCGTAGTAACGTTTAATCATACGAGTCACCATTGACTCATAGATTCCGAGTTGTTTTCCGATGTCCCGATGAGAGAGTTGAGGATTTTCCAGGTGCTTGCGCAAAATTAATGCGCGACGTTGATTTTCGGGTGACGCCATTTTTTGCCAATTCTCGAAATACTGACAGCGATAAAACCACAAGAAAAAACACTCTAAACTATGATGTAGAAGGAGATGTTCGCTCATCACCATGAGGCACCAAGAGTGCACATCAATGTTTTTTGCTAGAATGATAGATATGAAGAGAAAGTATTGAAAGTTCCGTCAGTGTACGGCAGGTAGGAAATGAAACAGATGTTTGAAAGTGAGCGAAAGGGCATGTATCCAGTGGCACTCGAACCATGGACGTCAATTTTTGCCTAACATCCCACTGCGGGGTAGGTTGTAGCACGGACCAAGTCTTGGTGCCTCATGGTGATGAGCGAACATCTCCTTCTACATCATACTCGTTACTCCACACACGGAGAATATATAACATAACAATTAAAGTAACTCTAAACTACTTCTACTTCTACTTTTACAATTTTCAAGAGAAAATACCCAATGAATTATTTTCTACAGCGTTTTTTGCGTGCTGCAATTTGAAGTGGGACACCATTTAGTTGCACCACGTGCTGTTTAAGACTGACGATGACATGTATTTATAACTGGAGAGTCCGCTTAAAGACTGTTCATTTTAGAAAGAGGACACTTTTGTAACGCGATAAAAAGCAGAAGTTTTACTCAACTTTGATGGAACTCGCTTCATCGTGTAATTTAATACACTGGCACACATTTTTTATCTGAGTGAAAACAGTCTGAGGAGCGAATTGATAAGACACTAGAGTTTTGATTGTTCAAAAGTACTACGACTGACTGTGTTGTAGACACATTGCTCAAATTGTAAAAAATAAAACGAAGACTAGTGTGCACAAAATCATCTGAAAGTTTGTAGAGGTGCTTGCTGAAGAAGAAATGTGTTGAGTTCCTGTTACCCGAAATATAAAACTTAGTCCGGCAGGTTGCCAAGTAACTAAGAGTATCCGCTGGATGTGTCCAAAGCGTCAAAAAGAGAAATAACATCAGGACATGCAAGACGCTAAAAAACTCCAAAACGGAACGTGGAATAGCTGGACGAGCCAAAGAGCGTAGCCGGGAGCTTAATAAAATGTTGAAAAAGCATACTAATCGCTGCATTTTGATGGATGACGAAACATGTTGCAAACTGGACGCAAGTACGCTACCGATGCCGCAGTTTTATAGTGCAGTTGTTGCGAAGGAAAATTTGCCCTTTTCCACCACTGGGGCCATCAACGGTGAGGTTTATCGCAAGGAATGCATAAACAAGCGCTTTTTTTCTCTGTATCGTGAAAACAACATCTCCCCACTGTTCTGGCATGATCTTGCTTCCTCTCACTACGCTGGATTTGAGAGGGAGCACGGTATCAATTTTATGCCAAAAGAGGATAATCCACCAAATTGTCCTGAATTGTGTTTGATCGAGCGATACTGGGCAATAATCAAGCGGCACCAAATGCCATTACCTGTGTTCGTCAATAAAAGGAGATGCTGCTAATGCTGGTCCAGTCCATTGCAATCACCGCAAACAACTATATCGTGGCTTTGGGCACGTTAGTGCAGCAGTATTCTAATAAGGCTCGAAGTCCTCCACAAGAATTTGGATGATTTCCAATGGCACACAATGATCTTGGAGCAACTTGGTGAACCCGTCGAACACTTCAGTTCCTCATGGAAGTTCATGTTTATGAGCTATACACCGTAACCTATGGACTCGCCTCGTCTTCGTTTCAAGCTACTTGAACTGCTACTACTGCTGCAGTCAGTTAGCTGAGGATCATGGTAGCGATTACCCCAAAGCAAGGAAACTCCTAATAAATATTGATGGTGCATCTGCAAAAGGTCGTTTTTTATTGGCGGAAGTGGTGTTCGAACTCCTTGCGGGTCTTGGCCGGCCTCTCTACGGAACTTCTTGACACTCAAAACGCATACGAAGCGCAGTATTCTTTCGACTATCGCTCAATTGTTCAACCCTCTTGTTATCGTTGTCTAAGCGAAGATTTTCGTGCTGCTGGCACTGGAGTAGGATAGCAAAGTTCCTCCAGATATGTGTCAACGGTGGATTCGTTTCGCCGAGCAGTGTAAAGATCAGCTTGTTAGCACCCAACTAAGTGGTTGGTACCACCGAAACCGCTCAGCAACTGAAACTGACTGAACTGGCAGGAAAAACTTCATGATTCTTTCAATATTTCTCAGGACTCAGAGCTTGTTTTGCTCGGTCTGTTTAGTGTAGCTAGTTGAGACGATCGTCGCCAGTATTTCGGCTCAATCCTTTTAAAGATTCTTTGCAAATTATTTGTGAAATTTAGCTTAAATCACTTTGTTCTTTTTTTGCAAATCTTTATTAATCTGTATTATTCCGGAAATTTTCCCTTGGGTCAGTCATTTCTCATACACTAAGTTAAACCTACTTCGAGTGTTGATTGAATTAATCTCAGATTTACTATCGTTTTCTGCTTAAAATACAGGACTTTTAAGGAACTTTCTTCGGAAATCAGAATGATTGTTTGCCAAACATTTGAAGCACAGCATTCAGATCGTATTCCGTTTGGAATTCTGAGAAATTATAAACAAGTTTAATTACTGAGGAGTACAAGAAAGTCTTACTCAGGTTTTGAAAGCTTTTGTTCGGAATTTGAGGCAAAAATCGCATAGAAATTCGAAACCAAAGGCACGCGAGATTTCAACTTAACTATGTTTAGAATATCTTTTGTAATTTCAACCGTTTATCCCTCTGAATTTAGAGCAAATTTTATTCAAATAGTTAGATTTGGTTGTAATTGCTGCTCATGATTAACAACGCTTGGAATCAAAACGGCTTCAATACATGTGTAGGTGCAAGTAACCAAATACTTGCAACAGCGAATCATTTTTTAATCGGCAGACAATACTTTACTTCTTGGCTACATTCTGAATGACCTTGGGAATGTGAGAGTCAAATTTTAATCTATCATCAATAATCACCACAAGATATATAATCTCACGCACGTGATCAATTGTCTCATCATCAATTTTAGCAGAGGCGTCTTCAATTACTCGATTCAGCGAATCAACAAAAGATTCAGTTCTATTTATGTTTAACTTTATATGTATGAATTTTAACCATCTACATAGACAACGTTAATCCTCATTCAAATGTGAAATTGCTTTTAAGGCTTTAAGCTGCAATGAATAACACAGCATCACCAGCAAAAAAGAATTATGGCGCAAAATCTTAAGACTCTCGTCGCATAAAATTATTGTATAGAATGAATAAAGTGGGCACTAATACACTCCCTAGTGGTAAGCCAACGCTGTACTCCACAGGGCTCGATTCAAAAATATTAAAAGCAGCCCGATGAGTTCTGTCAGGCAAATAGCTTTCCAATCATCTATATGCAAACGCTTGATTATTTTCAAACTTTAGAAATCTTTTGTTCTTAACAAATTTGTGCAATTTACCATTGTTCGTACTGTCCGAAATGTTGAAAGTGTCAGTAAGCATAACCAATCACTGAGAAGGGAGAGCATGATTATTTTAATTGTGAGGAACCTGATTCTATATGAATCTTGGTCGGCAAAAGATTTAGTGGTTGTTGAATATTTTTGCAAGGTAATTATATGGCTGCCTCTCAAATCGTTATGAGCAGAGGGAAAATAATTAAAAATGTGGCATGAATTCATCTCAATGCAGGAATGTGTGTTTTTTTTTTTAGAATTTGGTATACGTGAAGGAAAGGAATTCGAATTTACGCCATTGAGTTATTACGTAACCGTTAGATAAATCATAACCAATTTTCATTCTTCGCTCATTGATCAACATTTGATAATGTCATAGCAGTCATAAAGCGTTGCATTACTCAGTAGTGAAAGAGTCTTCCAAAGCTCATTGAAGCGATTTACCGATGACAATCACTCACGTTGGGGGTGAACCTCGCTGTATTTTGAAAGGCATTGCGGTTCCTTTCGCCGTTTGAAAAATAAAACCTGCTGTTTGCCTGTGGCTGCTTCCAGCTAACCACCTATATTCAAACTGGTATCGGACTCAAACATTCGAATCACAGTTATTTTAATTGTTTGAAAATCTTCAGTTGGTGATTAAGTTAACGAAACTTTTTAAAAACACCAAAACTTTAGTGAAAATTGTAAAAAATGTAATTATTATGACCACAATCCAAGTTTGAGTTAACTTTAATGGCGATTAAAAAATGAGTCCCTTTTCCATTCTACGGAAAGCTTGAAGGAAGAGATGCCAAACGAGCAAGCGAACGATTGCACCGTAGACAGCGACCGACTAGCAGTGCACATACAATGCGATACTTGCGCCTCTAGGTGAAGGTGTTGAGACATAATCGCTGTGCTCATTCGTCGCTTTGTTCCGAGTGTGAAATGGTAGTAAGTATTGCCAAGTGGGACTGCAGTCTCCCGGCCACAAATCTAACCTGGCGCCACCGCCATCACCGCCATGAAAGGTTCATGCAAGCTAGTGGATGTAAAGTAGGGTTAGGTCGGTAAGTTGGGTCATAAGGTGACATTTTTTTTTTTTTTACCGTGAATCTGAAAATGCATAACCATAACATTGAAGATGTTAATTTTGGAACTCAATGAAAATAATAAATTTACTAACTTACCTTGTGCTTTCGTCTGGTAACCCATTTTGCCCCACTTCACCCTAGGTACAACGGAAAAGGGTTTCGTCATAAGGAAAAGGCTGCTTCGTCCCGTCAGGATGAATGAACTTAAATATGCTGGTGAAGGTAGTTGTAAGGCAACTAAATGGGTTCCGAAGAACATTTTGTCGAGCTTTAAAGTTCAAAGTCGGTTTTGCTCATGATTTGTTGATGAGGAGTATTTACTTCTATCTAGCACATAACTTTAATTTTAAAGCAAGGTCCTGCAAGATACTTTTTCAGGAACTTATTTAAAGGGCTCAGAGAAACATTTCATTTCAGAGTGCTGCATGACGATGGTTATGATAAGCCTAGAATTACTCCTTATTTTTCGCAGCATCGCAAAATGATAACTCTCTAAATGACTGATCATGATAGTATGTCTTTTGATATAACTCACTTCAAAGATACAAACAGCAATTTTATAGAAAAAAAGATAAAGGATCTCTCAGAACTTCATAATAACTGTTAGCTTTGTTATCTATCGAAATATTTGACCCGTTTTATTTTAGTTTGTCATTACGATTACCATTTCTGCCTTAAGGAATTAAAAAAAAAATGTCAAAATTCATAACTCTTGCACCATTTATCTTATTTGAACAACTAATGAAAGGTAATAAAATAATGTTATTTGAAAAAAAAAAAAATATATAAATATAAAACACCTAAATTGCGACATTCGTTATTAAAATATTGATTATATTTCCTTTTCATGGTTCTCATGGACTCAGAACCAAAGAAACTCCTTGTTTTATATTTTTCGTAAAAACTTAAATCATTTTACATAACAATTAAAAAGAGGCAATGTATGTATTTTAGTTTTTGAGTAAATTTTTTTTCCTAAAATTCCGTCTTAATTTTTTGCAGACTATCGTACCACGCGTTTCCATTATTCAATGTAACATGCGAACCATGCGTCCCCATCAATCAAAAGTGATTTTTATAAGTTCATTTAGCTTTACAAGATCTGAAGGATTGGCCATGAACCACATGTTCTCATATTTGGGATATTCAGACCCCCGTTATGTGGTTCTGTGTCCATACATGTTTTTTAAGTTTATATAGCGCAAGTCTGGCCAACTCCCTCCCTCTCTTTCTTTACCAAAAGAAGAACGTGGAAAGAATATTTAATTACCTTTCATTTGCGCATTTATTTGTAAGAATCGGCTCAGTGGTTTAAAAGATGCGAATTTTTGAAAAAATGCATTTAAAAAACAAGGGAAATTTTCAGACTACCCTAGAGAAAAACTGGTAACCCCAGTGAAGAAATAAAAAAAAGTTAATATGAAATACTGAGATATCGTATATCTTTTGTTCTATGAACTTGCTGCAATGGTCTTAATCGATTCATTTCCATAGGAGTTTTACTTCTAATCTAAAAGCTTCGTCTCTACCGGCACTATCAATAAGGATGTGTACGAGAAAGGATGTCTGTGCTTCCAAATGCGGTTGCTTCCGTTTATCAAAACCCACGACTCTCCAGCCCTGTTTTGGTCTGATTTGGCCACTTGTCACTATGCGAAATCCGTCCTGGAATGGTATAAAGTACAAGAGGTCAAATACGTGCCAAAAAACACCAATCCTCCAAACTGTCCAGAACTTCGCCCAATAGAGAAGTACTGGGCCCTATTTCAGCAGAAACTCCACGAAACTAAGAAGAAAGCAAATAGTACCGATGATTGCAAGAGAAGATGGAGAATCGTCACGGGCATATCTGTGGATACCGTTGGCGGATGTACCACAGAAAGTTCGAGAATTCTACAGAAAGAAGGATTAACATCTTAATAAACTGTTTCTAAGGTAGATATAACTTATCATTGTGAAATAAACAATCGTGTCGAGTGATGGCGTATTTTTGGTTTCTGAAATTTAACGTGGACAGGCTTTACGTGACTTTCAATTCCAACCGAGCAGTTCATAGTCCAGTTAGAGCCACAGTTCCTTAGCTTTCCTTAATTAAGGCAAAACTACGTACCAACTTAAACATATGGTAGAAAAATCCGATTGCAACTTTGCCACTGGGTGCTCACCCAGAAAAAAATATTGTTTACAAATCCAACGTTCGCCCTGATTCGAGGAAACGTTTGTCCTGTCGATAGGCAGGAAAGGGCAAATGCCAGCATCAGCAGCAGCGGATCCAAAAGGAAATTGCGTCAAACTCGATTACTCGAGATCAGTGACTTTTTTTTATTCGTTGGCAGCGACTCGTCCCTTCATTCCGAACGAGAGCATGGAATTGATAGATAAGTGATGACACCCTTTCTAAATCAAGGGGGAAATGGTTTCCCAGCAGAAGGGGGAAACTCGTGCTCAGAAGTGCTGCAAAATTGGATCCTGAATAAATATTGATATTGAAATAATTCCTTTACGATTCTGGTGCATGGTACCCATAGCATGCGACTCAGTGATTGGTTATGCTTGATTTAACAGTTTTCGGAGAAATGATATACCTTCTAAAGAATCTGCTGTAGCTCAATATGAAGGCATAACTCTTGTCAATGGTATTTTATGTCGCTCTTAATTTGAGGCATAGGTAGCGCTACGATTCTTCGGTAATTTTAATTTTCAACAGAAGCAGTCTGAATTATCAACTTACAGGGTGAGTGGAAATTCCTGTCAGTGAAGAAAATGGTCATAAAATGAAGAGCTTGCATAAATTTTGTATTTCCTGTTTGGTATAGCATTCAAATTTTCCTTAATTTAGCTCAGTTTAAAACCCCTCTATGTTTGCCTTAATTGACAGCCGCATTGTTGGAAAGCCACGATATCTTGAGGCATGTCATTCCCTATTTGGCGAACAAACATTTATTAAATATTTCCACGGTTATTCTTTGGTGTTCCCTGTTAGCCTAGCTAGAGTGAAGAGTAAAATCCGAAAATTGTCCTCACACCAAACCTGAATGTAGTCCTCACAAGGTGGGATAGTGCAACAGCCTTATTGAAGAAAGCAGTGTGGTGCATCTCTTGTAGTATTTCTGACAAAGGAGAGCAAATGGATCTTCAAAACACTATCGATGTAATATCTACTTTTAATTTTAACACCAGGAATGGAATGAAGGGAATCTTCAAAGTTTTGGAGAAACATCCCCAGCCAACCAAATTATTCTTGAAACATTCTGGAAGCTTTGAACAGCTAACGGGTGTTCAATAAAAAATAAGAATGATTTCAGTACCATTCTGTAATTAAAGCAAAAAGCATTTTTTTTTTTCTTCAAGAGAATTGTTCTCTGGACTCCCTAGAAATGGGTGGCATGTTTTTTTTCGCTCGTGTGCTGTCAGTTTAATCGAAGATGGCGTCGAAACAGCAAGCACTCCGCGAGCGTGTTGTACGGTTTTCCGAAACGCATGGTCATCGTGGAAAAATTTACGGCAGACCACTTTCGAGACAAAACGTGTCCGTGAGTACAGTTTACTGGAGCCTGGCATCCCTGAGCTTGGAGCGGAAGGCCGATAGCGGCCGTCCGGCAAAGATAATGACGAAGAAGAAGAAGGAAGCGTTGAAAAAGCTGAACAAGAACGAGTTCGCGTGACGACGGCCGAAAATGTCACTGCTCCCATACCTTGGCTCACCGAACCCTCAAGATGGAGGACATCATCGGTCGGAAGAAGACTTGGTCGTTCGTCCTGGACGATGAAAGTTACTTTCTGCTCTAGAAGACCCACATTCCAAGAACTATTCCAGCGACAAGTCGGCCATACCCTGAAGTAATAGTAATAGCAAGTTTAGGCATACAATCTGAAGAAAAAGTTATAAAGGTAACATCGCCATATCGGACAGATGGATTTCAAAACCGTGGTTCAAGCCGAGCGGTCTGGCCACCAATCAACAAGTGTTCCAGGAGGAGTGTCTTGAGAAAATTCTTCTGCCATTCTATAAGGAGCATCATGCGAATGAGAAGTTCGTATTCTGGTCGAAAAGGAACCCGACCAACTTGCCCCACTGTCGTCCCATTGAGGTTTTTTTCGGCTCCCTCAGTGCCCTAGTGTACAAAACAATTGGCGGTGCCATTAGGATGAAGTGAAGCAGACCAAGAGGATCCGGAATTGTATCCGGAAGATGGACGTCAGTGCCGTCCAGCGCATCGCGACTTCATTGACGTTTAGGCGGTAAAGGCACAGTTACAAAGCAATACTATTCGGAAGGTGATTGCAGGTCTGGTCTAAGAATTTTTCGTTAAGGGAAATTTCTCGACTCCCAGGGCTTAGAGTGTGATTGTATTTGCCACACAATCATACTAAACTCCAAGGGAAGATTAACAAGCTTACCGATACCGTTTCAAAATGAAAAGTATGCAAAGGCGTCCAAGGCCGCCTGGAACGCTGTCTTGTTTCCATCATCGGACGGAAGTGTATGCACTGCCGCAGGCACACATTGCTGTGGTCGATAGGAGTCAGAGTTTGCAAGCTGAAGGAAAAAAAAATTGTGTGTCTTTGAGCAGTGGGAAGTATCCGGGAGTATCCGGGAAGATTTATCACTTCTAGTCCTGCTAAAATTGCAGGTTGGTATGGAAAGCTCATAAGTAGGACTCATTACTATGTGTTGCGTTACAAAAATGCATGAGAAACTGACGTCAAGGATTTCGATGCTGATTGGGTGAGTTCGTTTCTATATATTTATAATTATAATACGTAATAATCTACCAAAATTTACAAACATAAAAGATCAAAGACATCAAATATGAGCCTACTCATTAGCCTGGGACACAGACTTTATTCCACAT
Organism: Aedes japonicus; assembly: GCA_034211315.2. Lineage (NCBI taxonomy): Eukaryota > Metazoa > Arthropoda > Insecta > Diptera > Culicidae > Aedes > Aedes japonicus. Next base: position 12,699 of record JASCZW010003040.1, read on the forward strand.
CATTTTTGTGATTTTTTTAAAGGCATTGTCCAGAATTCACCATAAGCGAGTGATCCTGGAACAGTCACCCAGGAGCAGGTTCCCATGGATGATCAGAAAATTATTTGAACTGATCCTATCAAGATGGGTGTGATTTTTTGTGGAATTGTTCCAAAAGAAGGTCACTCTGAAGCCAAGCCATCGGATGTACCGAGAACGATAAAAATCCGGTATTTCCGGAGATGGATTGATGATGGATGAAAAAGTGGTTGACTTCCTGAATCCAAAACTGCTAAAAGATTCCAAATCGGTTGGATATTTCCATAGTAACCCAAGTAGCACATTACGGTTAAAATTAGTTGTAGTTACTCGATTATGGCTTAGCAAGTCATCTTTATGTTATCTCAACCGAATGGCAACAAGTGTGCTATTAGGGAAAGGGTGACCCACATCAAATTGCATCACATAAAAAACCCATTGGCTATTTTTTCTTGAAAATTTGGGTAGAGTAGTTTAGAGTGTTTTTTTGTTGTTGTATTCGCTGTCAGTTTTTCAAAAAATTGGAAAAAATGTCGTCACCCGAAAACCAACGCCGTGAATTGATTTTGCGCAAGCACCTGGAAAATCCTCAACTCTCTCATCGGGATTCGTGTGATTTAACATTACTATGAAACTCTGAGAATCCAACGGAAGAAGAAATACGGTCAGAATGGATGTTCTATTAGTGATCAGGATCACATGCGTGTCGTGAAAGGGTTTAAGCGGAATCCCAATGCTTCGGTCAGGGATGTGGCGAAAAAGTTAAATCTGTTCAAGTCTGTCGTTCAGAGAGCCGCGAGGGGCTGCATTTGTACAATGTGCAGAAGGCTCAAAATCGTGATGAACGGCAAAATACGGTCCGGAAACTGTACACCCAGATGCTGACGAAGCCTCAATGTCTCATCATGGATGATGAAACTAATGTCTCATCACGGATGATGAAACTATGTCACAATAGATCTAAAAATTGGTCGCAGTGACGAAAATACCCGACACGGAATTAAAAAAAACGTCAAGGCGGACCTCCAGCAAAACCGTCCAGCACAAGTTTGATGTTCCGAAGGAAGTAAGGAAGCGGAAACTTTCAAAGTTTGCCAAGAAATACATGATTTGGCAAGCGATCTGCTCATGTGGCAAACGGAGTGCGCCGTTTGTGACTACCGGGACTGTAAACGGGACGATCTATTTCAAGGATTGTTGAAGCAACACGAGGGCTCTACGATCTTCTGGCTGGATCTAGCTTAGTGCCACTATTCAAATGTTGCCCTGAAGTGGTATGAAGCCAACGGCGTCACTTCCGTACCCAAGGACATGAACCCCACAACGCTCTGGAACTACGGACCATCGAAAAATACTTTGCTATCATGAAGCAGGCACTACGGAAGCATACTTAGGAGATCAGATCTGAGGAAGACATGGCTTCCAAGGACTACAACCAATTGCGTTGCTTACGCCTCCTTTGGCTTGGAATTAAACGAGGAGAAATTTTACGCGCTTGTCAAAATTAATTTTTTTTTCTTTGTAGTTGTTCTTCTGTAGGCAACACAAAATCAGCTGCATTATAACGTGCCTGTGATTAATGTGATGCTGAAACACAAAACTTTCAAAATATATGAATTGTTTTGATGGTAAAATAATTTAAGTATGAAAAATTAGTTGCTGAGAATAGTCAAAAGTTTCATTTCTCCTCCTTACAAGATCGCATGGGTAGATAAAATTACTCTATGTTACCTGCTAAAAGTGAATGCTCGTGATTTTTATCTCAACGTATTATAAAATACGTATTCCACAAGTTGAAACCTCAGCCAGACACTACCAACAGTTGGCCTCTAACAACGGCCACAAGTGCATGATGTCACTTTCACTGATATCCTACTTCGACTCAGTAGCACTCAAAGTTCTAAGTGCCTAGGGATTTTCCGTTACGTCTGTCGACAGTTTTATTTTCTCGCTCCCTGGATTCTACGCTACCATCCCACTCTTATCGTGTCACGCTCCAGTTGCTGGAGCTGTAAATTTCAAAAGCACTTCTTGGTTTACTCCTTCCCACTGCTGGGCAGTTTGCGAGTAGAGGAGGGGCACAGTGGACTCCTGCTAGTGGTTTGTGCACGCAATTTGCACATGCAGAACCGAGCGCCCCGTTGCCATTGGTCATTTGTGCATCATTTTAAAACATTGTACATATGCGTTGAAGTACATTTTTTTCATTCGATAGAGGCCCTACCACTAAAATTATGTCAAAACAGAAACCATTCTCAGAACACTCATAACATCAGAACATTATAAGATACTTCATTTACAGGCTTCTTCAAAGCAGTACAGATGGGTGTCAAATGGAACACACCTTCCGTTAGCTTTAATCGAGCTCCTTTTACGATTTACCAGTCTTGCGTAAGACCGAGATAATATCTTCTGCCACTTTAAGCGCACACCAATGGGGGATATATGTGTTTACATTTTCCGGATTTGGGGTTTTTGGCATCCCGAACTCGTTCTCGTTCTGCTTGAGTAGGCATCAGCCACCGAGCAGAGATTTTGCTTATCACGCTTGTCGTTCCGTTTTCACTCCTGCGTCAAATTTTTTCTCCTCCACTCCACCAAAATTCACACACATTCTGGCCAAGCAAATTGCGTGACTCACAACATTTCCCGGATTCAATCGGGAAATACAGCCACCTTATTTTTTGGTTTGTGTTAGCATAGCTCCCACTTAGATACGATTGTCGGCATGCCGCACCTGCTCTTTAAATTAACATGGATAAATGGGCCGGATATTATGTTAATTAGAGGAACCCGGGCACGAGTCACACGGAGCACAAATGGAGCAGAGAAGGCTTCATAGTTCGGATTCATGCGACGGGCTGCAGGGAATTAAAATTCAGTTGAATGGATTTACAGACTTGTGATGTTTTAATGACAGGATCGTGCTCAGTCGCTCAATCCGCCTTTTGTCAATTCAATGCGGCGAAGGATTACAAAGTAATTACGAACATTTCCCACTGATGGGGAAATCTGTTTTTGAAGGTTTTTGCGAAATCAAATGTTTCGTTATATTTCCATGTAATGAATATGAAGTTTTAATTGGAGTTTTCATATTTTTCATATCCTTCCATATTTTCCATGTACCACATTTTTCCATTGTGACATTTTTCAACGATGGGTAACGCTTATATCGAAGACAGGAAAAAAAATCACAGCGGCAGTGATGTGATGTGATAGAAAACCACCACCAGTGCAGGATTTGCCATTTGCGTACAGTTCCTCCCAATGGCGAGGTCAAACTATACATACCTGTAATCCTTACTATTCCGTTGTATGAAGGGTCAAAAACAGAGGTGCGGACCCGTAAGCAGAAGCACTTACACGAAACCCACAGAAAGGGTAGAGAATCTCCTTTCAACGAATCGCTCTTATTACAGGACATGTACAGTAAGCAATACACATTAGAATTTCCGTCAACTAGTTTGTTAAAAATAGGGTTAGCAAACTCACTGTAGACTTTCGGAAGACATTTAGCCCATCACTAATCTCCCTCTGACGATTTCCATCAAGGAAGGTATAATTTTCATTAAATATATCTTAGTTGCACTGGTTTGTTACCGAAAATAAAAATTAGGTTTGCATCAATATTTTGAAAGTCCTAGAACAATTTAAAAACTAAAAATTTCAGTCCTATCAATGAAGATAAAATTTCAATAAAGAGATATTTGATTGTTTTTGCGAATCAACAGATTATCTATAGGACATGTTTTGAAAAGTTTTCTTTTTGCCGTTTCTTTTTTGAATTTATCTTATTTCTGGATTTATTTTTTGAATTTATCTTATTCAAATTAAAGTAAACAGACTTGTGATATTTTTTTATGTTCTTTTCAAGTTTCACTTATGGAATAATAATAAAAAAGAGTTCGACTTAAAAAACTAAGAAATCCATTGTTATTGAAAAAAAAAACAGTGACAAAAAAGTGCCCACATCAAAATTTGATGTTTCCGTCGAAAGACCCCTCGATTGTTTATGTTTTGATATTTTGACGTGTTTTGAAGCAAACAGCTTTTTTCCTCCGATCGAGAAAGCCAGGGTCAAGACCGGGCTTGGAACGTCTGGGAGTGCGGCACTACCCCAGGGTCGTCCCTGTTCCCCATGTCACGACCGCTCATGACTTCCTGCTGGATCTCGCAGTATGGCTATTCCTCCGTTGTAGATCGTTTAGCCGTTAAGAAGTGCTTAACGTTTCCAGGGTGCACCGAGGGTAAACGAACTTCTTCCATACCCGCACACCCTTAGCCAACGGCATTTTTTTTTAGACGGGATGGAAATCTTCAACCAGACACCTGAAGAACTCAGGGTGTGGTGATCAGGGTGCCAACTCCTCGACCCGCTAAAACCACCCTGGACCGTCCCCGGAACCACCTTTCGGTATTACTTCGGGGGGAGGGGGCTATTGTGCTTGTCGTGGTAGCACCCACTATGTCTAACTACTTAGGACTTTGGTAATTAGGTGGTCCCTGCGACCAGCCTTTGGTCGTTTCGCCATTTTTGTTGGAGATCGAGAACAATCTGGGAGTAGCAGCATACTGCGTCCCAGACGTCCCGGTCCTGGCACATCCTCTGGACCAAATTGTCCGGAGTCGTGTCGTGACGGCTTACGGGAATCATGCCGGATCTTGCGCCCTCGAAGCGAGGGCATGCGAATAACCCATGTTCCGCAGTTTTCTCGACCATATTTGTGCAGGTATTGTCTTAAACAGCCATGGCCAAACAATATCTGCGTTAAGTGGAAGTTCACTTCACCGTGTCGCCTACCGACCCAATCGGTTATTTCCGGGACCTTTGATAGAGACTATAACCTCCGTTGTCAGTCTGTTGTCTATGTTGTCAGTCTGTTGAGGATTACCCTCTCGAGTCACAGAAACATACAGACAGAAATATAGGTCTATATGCCGATGGATCTCCTGGTGGATTCCCTGTCTTTGGTAGCAACACATGGGTCTGAATTTTCCAGACTCTCGTCCAGACATTTTTGCATCACCACCCTGAACAGTTCGGGATCCAGCAAGATAGCCGTCTTGATGGCCAGGTTCGGAATACTATCCGGTCCCGGCGCTTTGTTCACCTTTAGCCACTTTGCTATCGCAATGAGTTCCTCATTCGTCACCGTGGCCTCGTCGTCGGCCCCGTTGTGCCGTTGTCAATGCCCACGTGGCTGAGTCGTCCACCCTTCCGTCGCTATGACAGCGTTAAAGTCTGGGATACTGGAACGCTGGTCATGGGAAAAATCTACAGCCGTGGGGCCATGGACTTGGGTCGTGGCTCGGAAAGAGTACCCCAATGATCACCTGCAGCAGCTATGATGAACGCTCGGTTAGTGCTGCCGATCCTCTGGTTTTGGCCATTAATACCCGATAGGTGTCACCTTACGGATTCGTATTGGCCTTCTAACACAGACCATCGATGCAGGCTCGCTTGCTGGCCTTTATCTCCCTCTTTAGTGCGGCCTTCGCGGCAACTAGCGCCCCTCTACGCTCGATTCTCTCGGCGTCTGACCGCGCTTTGCACCTTCCGTCTTGCGTGGAGGCATGTTCTTCGGAGGTCGGCGATCCGAATCCGTCCACCAATACACCGGCGATCTTCCATTCCTCGGTTTGACTTCCCTCAGCATGGTCACATCGCACGCTCGTGTAAGTGTCATAACGAGTCGTTCACCGCTAGGTTCCTGGGTTTCGCGTAAGTTTCGTTACCTTTCAAGCGCATTTTTAAAAGTCTCTACATCAAAGTAGGACGTCCTCCATCTGCGGGCGAATGGATTGGATGCTCCTCCTTCCGCACGCTGCCTTGTATTGTGGACGATACAATGACGAACCGCCAAGGGATCGCTATGGGTGTAGCCATCATCCCCCCTCCAATTGCTTAGCAGCCGAATCGAATCCATCCCGTTTCTATGGTAGGTACTCTTTGTACCCACGTTGACTAGGTCCAAATTGAGCCTAGACAAGGGTTCCAGAAGAATCTGGCCCCTAGGGTTGGTAAGGCGGCCAACCTGGGTCCCGAGTGGACCCTTCCTCAGACGTATGTCTGCGGCAGCAACCTCGACCTTGCACTGTTCCTTTAGTGCAGTGGAGATCTCGTCTGCCTCGGTGATCTCATCCAGGTTTTTACACTGGATCGTCACCTGCGAGACGAGGGCGCGTACCTCCACACCCTCACCTAAGGCCTGTCTTGTCTGGTCTCTGTACGCCGGGCACTTTAGCGTTGTCGCTTTTTAAGCATCTTGCTTGTGCAGGTACGGCGTACAATTTAGCGTCCCTGCCCTACGCTTTCAAGACCACCGAGTGCTTTGACGCCTCGGCCTTGACAATGAGGGCTTCTCCGCAGTTACGCTTGCGGGCCACCTGTCGCTTGTCCTTTTCTCTTTTGGTTTTACTTCCCTTTTTTCGGACCTTATTCCTGGGGTCGTCACTCTTCCCCGTCCTAGCACTAGCGTCTGCTTCTGTACTAGTTATGGCTGTTGTCGCCCTGCCGCTCGGGCCCTCTTCGGTACTTGAAACAACACGTGAGCTGAATGTCGCGCTTTTCACGGAGGGGCCTCTTTCTTTGCGCGCAGCCGGAGCTGACCGCGAGGATGGACCCTCTGACCCCGCCGTCACGTTCGCGTAGGTTCGCTTCCCTACTGGGGCTTCCGACACGATACGTTTCTTAGGAGCGCCAGATGCCGTTTTGCCCGGGAACTGCCTAGCCCACTTGTAGGTCCCCGCCTCCATGGATAGGGTTGACTCTTCGACCGAGACGGATGCTTCCGTCTGGGTCTGCTTCGAGGCTATATCCCTCGCCCTTTTGGTGGCTGCTAGCCGTGCCAACTCTTTGGCACTTTGCTCGGCTAGGAGCTTGGCATCCAGCTCTTCCCTCTCCTTGCATGCAGCCTGCACTGTAATGCGTAGCCTAAGGAGGCTCAGTTTGAGGTCCTTTGCAATGTTGTTACGCGATGACGTGAAGTCAATGATCGCGTCGAATTGCTCAGACACCTCCAGTACTTTAGGAAGGGTTTCCCGCATCCTATCCATCGCCCGGATGAGTCCTGGCCCATCTATGGCCACGCCTAGCTTGGTGACACCTGCATCCAATGCCGTAGCACTAGCGCACGTGTCGCTCACGCCAGATTCCACCGTTCTACGCGGTGGGGATCTCACTAGGCCGCCTCCTTTAGGAATTCTACTATTTTTGATCGAACACTTCTTATCAAGCTCCGGACAAGTGTTTCATTATATTTTTTGAACGCTTTACCATGTTTTTTATATTTTTTTTATAATGAACTCCTGTATATTTCTAGTTGCTTTATCAGTCTTTTTGAAGACTCTCGTCACAATCGCCTAGCAGTGTTCGACAGGCCGAAGCTGAGTGCAATTAGGGGTGAAATGATGTCTTTCTCAATTGATTTCGTAACCTTTTCCGTGAGCCAATTGAGAGTTGTTTTGGCGTAAAGTTCGGCCAAAAAAGTGCAGGGGTGCTGTGTTTCTCATATAAAGGCAGCAACCTCTTCTGAAGACATTCAGATCGATAGATTTTCGCGTTTATAGTTTCTGTGGTGTTCAAAACGGTAGACTTCAGCCCACAGGAACATATTGCTTGGAATTCCAGCACTTTTCAACCAATTTTTTCCACATAAATCGACCTGATTACATCCCTTACATCCTCTCCTATTATAATATTTTTGACCTTTAATAGTTTTTAATCCTCTTTCACGTAGGTTTTATCGTCCATTAATATCCAAGCATCCGTTCGCTACCAAAATCCGGACATACAAAAAATATTTTAGAAAAACAACAGCATGTTTTGTTTCATATTATTTATTTCATTTTATAGATAAATGTGACACTCAATACAACTTCATATAGATTTATATGGATTTATTTCCATAAGCTGTTGCGCGTACTTTCTTATTCACTCGTTTCATCAATCTATGCACGATGTCCTTATCAATTTTCTTCAAAGCAGTAAGCCACTTAGAACGAAATTCTTGGTTCGCTGATACCTCTCCACCAAGTTTTTTGGGGTTTCCCTTGAACATTGACCAGTATGTTTCAATCGGTTGGAGCTGTGGACAATTTGGTGGATTACAATCCTGTGAAACGTAATGCAACGTTATTTTGCTCATACCAAGTGGTTGTATCTTAAGCGTAACAACAGTTGGCCGAATCTGGTCAGAACAAGGATTGAGTTACATGTTTTCTCAGGAAAGGTAAGAGCCGCTTTTTGAAGCATTCTTGCCGGTAAATCTCAGCGTTTACGAGACCTGTGGTTACAAAAATCTGAGATATTAGCCCACAGGAACATATTGCTTTGCCAGACCAGATATTTTTCAGGGAATTTGATTTTATATTTCCATTTCAGTTGTTCAGGGACATCTTTTCAGCTTGTTGCAGTGTAAAATTCCGTTACCGAGAGATACTTGAATTTTTTGATGCAGCATGTAACTGTTCATCAATGGAATTTGTGAGAAATTGTTCATAAAGCTTTCTGGAGCGTGTTTTTACCGATTTTTGTTGCTTTGCGTTACGATCTGGGTATGTTTGAGCTTTGAATGAACTCAGTCCAACCTCAGACTTCACCTTTTTTACAAAACCTTTTGACGTTTGCACTTTTTTCGCAACTATCCGTGTTTGCCTGGTTTGCCTGAAAAGTAGCAATGACTCTTTTCTCCTTCCTTGTGTTGCTTTGTCCATGTTCACCACTACTTCCAGCTTTCCTTTTGACAGTAAGACCCTCTTTGTAACGTTTAATCACATCGGCAACGGTTGATTTTGGCACATTCAACGATTTTGCGATGAATCGAACAGTAGAATTGGGATTTTCCAAATATTTGTGCAGGCTGGATTTCCTACGTGCTAGTTCAGACGGTGCCATCGTGAATACAGAATGCGCTTTTGTGAACAATGTGTGTGATTCACGTTGTCTATGTATTGGTTATGTACATAACAAGTTTCGTTCCATGTCGTAGTGATTTGACTAAGAAACAGGATAAATGCTTTGTTCGGATTTTGGTGTGAAGGGCCTTTATCTGCTTCTTATGGGTCTTCAGGTTGCTCCGTTGTTTTCAGACACCCTGTACACCTAAACTTTATTCTGGAAAACAACTGGAAAATAAGGGACAGTCAGGAAATTTTATTTTCATCATTTAGTCTATACCCGGGGTTTGGTAAGGACTGTATCGAAAATAACTTATCCACTTCACATGTTTTCCTGTCAATTCTTAGTTAGAGATCTAATCTAATCTAATCTAATCTCATACTAACGCAGCCAATTCTTGAAAGCATCCTGGAAAATGATGTTTTCTTGAATACATCATTTTTCTTGTCATCGGCCAGGCCAACTGCGTAGTATGTGCCGCAGAGAGGATTCCAAGAAATAGAGCGATTCCAGAAAGATCTAAAATCGCTTTACTACTCTGAATCACGGGAAGGAAGAAAGCGTGGACCTCCCGTACCAAACGCTTCCATGTTGAGTTATACAGTGTGATAATTTGTACCTTATCCGTTGGGAGCATAGATGCTAGAAAACATAGTCTATGCTCCTTTTGCCTGTAGGTGAACTTTTGGAAATTGAACCAAAAGCCTGGCAATAATTGCCAAGGTTATAGCGCCTTATCTCGCTTGGGTGGACTAAAACTTACGACGATGGATTAATGCGAAGCTAAAAATAGCATAAAAAATATTGTGAAGGGATGTTATAATATAAAATGAGAATAACATGTGTACTATCTGCATGTCTTCTGATTCCATGGATGATCCAAAATTATATACCGTATAAAGAAATAAAGAATACTTACATTTTTCGTGGTAGGGTAAGACTTCAGCATGCTATCTTACCGCGCTGCCTACATTGCGTTGGTGGGACTGCCTCCTAAGGTATAGCCGACGAGATACAGCGTTTCTTACTCAGCCACTGGTGGACAGACGCTCGGCACGCACCTCCTCAATCTAGCTGAAGTCAGAAGGACAACAGTGCCCAGGCTGCACTACCAGCTAAGTACGCAACCCTTAGCTGGCGGTCTTTGTCATCTGCTGACCCGTGGAAGCATGAGGTAGGAACTTGTGAGGACCAGAGCTATGTTGCGGGGACGCACGCTCCATCACAGTTGTCGACTCACCATTTTGCAGCCCTTATCATTCATTGTTAGAGATTGAACATAAAACTTGGAAAAACTGGTTAATATTAAGGTGAATTATTGCTCCATGTATTTTTTCCTATCTTTTGTCTCTCTCTCTCTTGCGAACTTACCTTCCTATTTCAAATTGATAAATCTCGATAATTAGTGAATGAACATCGAATCGAACTCGATCAGATTGCTCACAGCATGTAAGCATACTAACTGATGTGATTAAATATTCAATATCTAGTACAGAATTGCTAAATTTTGAGGTAATGGCTGCCGTCGAGAATGCTTCAGCGTAATACTCCTAATCGAACGCTTCTCCTCGAGTTCCGAACAAGGGTTTCATCATATTTTTTGAACGCTTTAGCCTGAATTTTATTTTGAACTCCTGCATATTTATCAGTCTTTTTGAAGACCATCGTTATAATCACCTAGTAACGTTCAACTGGCCGAAGCTGAGTGCAATTTGGTGTGCAATGGTGGCTTCTTCAATAAAATTCATAATCTTTTCCGTGAGCCAATTAAGAGTTGTTTTGGCGTAGTACGCTGACGTTAAATCCTACCAACAGGAACATATTGCTTGGAATCCCAGTACTTTTCAATCAAATTTCTCCACATGAACCGACCAGTCCGCATCGCTTACATCCTCTCCTATGATGGTATTGTGATATTTTGGACCTATAACAGTTTTGAGTCCTCTTTTACGTAGGTCTCGTCGTCCATCAATATGGATGCATCCGGTCGCTGCAAAACTCGCGAAAGCAATTTCCGGTCCCTTGTTTGGCGACTTTGTTTGACTTTGCGATTTTCTGCTTCTTATAGGTCTTCAGGTTGTTCCGTTTCTTGATACGTTGGATCATTCTGATCACGGATCAAATCACTTAACTATTGGTATTGGTAATTACCACAAAAGTTCAACTCAGTGGACGCAGTGGTCCTACGCCCCAACAAAAAAAAATATCACGTAAAGACATTGATTTGTTACCCTAATTAGAAATATGCATTTCTGGTGGAAAAGTCCGAGCATTCTTCCTCTTCCTAGCAGTTTATCCAACGAAACTGTGTGTACTCCAAACATGTTCACTATTCTTAGGAATTCCTTAGCCCTTCGCCAATTTTCGCATAATTAAACCCTTTTCACTTAGTATCCAAGATCTTAATTTTCACATCAGTTTCAATGCATGACATTTTGGAAACGAAGAATTTAATTACACAGCATGCTTTGATCAGCACATTAAAATCATCACAAATACGTGCGTACAACGCAAATGTATGTGGATAGCTTACTTTCGATACATTCCCTATTACCTCTTGAACAGATTTAATTCCCACAGACTCAAATAATAATAATATTTAATCGCCTTAAACTTCACATTCTGTGACGACAATGAATCCCATCAGTCAGTCATGGTGCATAAAACTTCGATTATATGGAATCATTCCAATGTGATAATGCAATGCCATTTAGAACTGACGTAAAATAGGCTTATATATTTTCACCGCTCTGCCAGAGGTAATAAAATTTTCCAAATTTTAGAACCCTGAAAACATATCATTCTAACAATGCACTCACTTTTGAAACACATCAACTTATCTTCGCTCATTCGCATGCTATGCCTCCTTTCAATTCCGCAAAGGGAAATGACTGCGGACATATCGATTGAAATTCTACACAGCTATTCCGTTTGATAGTGGTATACAGAAGGATGCTGCGTCACTCATCGAGCAGGAAACTGTGGCAAGGGGATGTGTATGTGTGTGTGTGTCAGAGCATGGTGTAACCGTCGTCTGGGGGAGGAAGCATTCCAAATGCCCCACTCCATCCTCTCAACGCAGTCGTTCTTCCTTATCGCCGCTGCCGGCAGATATTGCATCAAGTATCCAAAACATGCTCTTGAAAATGGTTACCATTTTCAACAACACACAGACAGAGAAATGCCATCGTTAAACGACAACAAGAAGAGCTTCCTTGCAAAAGGATTGGAGGGACAGAAAGCATGTGTAGGGAGGCTAGGACATCATTTGCCTGCTCTTCTTCCATCTGTTAGCCGTTCATTTCGTTACCAAAAACGCCAACGGAGGAATATAAATGAATAGAGAGACTTTGGATTAACCGAACACAGTGAGAAGGTATAGCGCTAGTTGTGGACGTGCACGAGACTTGAGATAACAAAGGTGCCAATGAACTTTGCAGACCAGACCGATGGATATGTACATGTTCTGTGGACTGTCAGTGGAATTCAGGCAGAGGACTCACACATTTTACGCTCGCAATGCCATTATGTGGGAGGGTTGGAAGAGGGTGGTCACGTGTTTTCCGATAGGTGGAAGGGCTTTCCTTTGTCATTTGTGGAACGATATTGGAACGTTTTGCTTCCATGGACTTCCGAGGTTAGGTGCTTTTGTCTGGGGTATGAATAGAACATCTCGAAAACGGCGTGTTTATAAAGTGAAGATGATCGTTTGATTTGCTTCTTCAGTAGCTTTAAGGATTGTTTTGAAAACGGCTTTTTTAAACTGATCTTTAAACTCTGAATGAAATTGACAACTTCTGTTGTTACGAACCCCAGACTTGGTTCTTGGCCCGTTGAAATTGGCCGTGTTCTCTCTAATGGATATTAACAATGACTTAAAGGCAACAAGTAGAAATGGATTCCATGCAAATTTACCTTTCAATACGTGTTAAGTTAAAATTATAACGTTAAGACTACGGATAAATTGAACTGCTCCGGGGCCAATGTGGGTTATTCTCTACCCTATGTGATATGGCAGAAGTGACAAAGATAATGGAAAATATAATAATGTCAACGAGTAAAGCACCTTCATCATCAAAGCAAATTTAACTTCCATATGCTTCGCAAAGTCTGAAAGCTCATTGTCTACATTACGATGAGTGTTGTGTAGCGGATAAATTATGATAGAGGTAGATGAGTATTAAAGTATGGAGAAAAATTTCACTCCATGAAAAATTCTCCTCTTCTAAAATAGAAACGAACTGCTCATTTTCTGGATTCTTTATCCACATGAAAGCACCAGCCCGGCGATCGCAATGTACATTCCTTCAATGTGCGATAAGTCTTAAAATTGCGAAAGCACAGGAATTTCTGTTCGAAAAACTTTTCATCCTGCACTCCAACCGGTGAATAGAAAAAGCAAAAACGCCAGCAATTTTCACTTGTAATTGGATTTCAATACCTCCTTCCTGTGCATTTTATCTTCAAAGATACAGAAAATTTAATAAATAGCGTGAACATCATCTCACCCCCCTTTTGCCGACTCTGTTGAACAACATCCAGCTCCACCCCCTAAGAATTTGTGATTCACCGTTCACACTCCTCACCTCTACGGACGAAAAACTAAGCAAAGGGATGGGAAATCGCTGTTGATGACAGGGAAAGTGAATATTTTCATCTTCAACTAGAGAGTCGTCAGATTTTCCAGTTGAAGCAGGTACTCCACTTATGCCTCTCTTGTAAATACACAGTAGCTGTTGTCTGTTGTTACTCACATTTACGACGCACTCGTGCAAGAACCGCCCGGGGTTGGCCAGATTCCCGGAATGTGCGTTCATGTTGGTTGCACTTTGCTACCTCTATGCTGACGACGGTGTCTTGGTGGTTTATGGTGTCGAGAATGAAAGGGAAAACTCCAACGAAAAAAAGGAAGAGTATGTTGTTTTATGCTAGCACAACTGATTCTTGTAGTATGTTTTGTTGTTAATGGCAGTATTCCGGATTGTGTGTGTGTTCAGTTATGGCACCGAAAGAGTGGTGCAAAGGTCATCATCGTTTGTTGGTTGTCGGGTGGTTGCATTACGAACGCCTAATGTTACAAAGCGGGCGGTGTTGGTAGATATGGTAGAGTTGGTTGATGAGGCAGTCAATTGAACGAAAAGGGTGCATTTCTCAGTGTAAGATGAACTGTATCCTACGAGTGATTCATTTGAAGATCCGTTTACGAAAGACAGTTTTTGGGTTGAAAAATGTATCGAGATCCCTCGGTATGGTGCAAGTGAATGGATGATAAAATAAAGAATTTGGAAGAGGTTGTAGAGACTGTACATCGAACATATAGCGAGTTACAATAGACTGCTTAACCTAACACCCAGTGGACCAGTATAGACATTTTGACGCATTTCCTTTCATCGTGCATTAAAAATTTTGCACACTCCACATTTTGAAGATCTGTGTGCATCATGCCTCTATTTTGATTTTGAACATAAAACTGTCAAAGTTTGCGAAAAAATATTTGGCGTGGCAGACCATCTATACCTGTGGCTTGAAGAGCAACGTTTGCATTAAGACCGGAGCCGTCAACCAGAAAATTTATCTGAGCGAGTGCCTACAAAAACGTCTACTGACTTTCTTGAAGCGACATAATTGTTCCATTCTATTTTGGCCGTATTTGGCATTTTGCCATTACGGAAAAAAGGCCATGTAGTGGTATGCTACCAATAACGTTCAAGTGTTGTCAAAGGACAAGAACACCCCCCCCCAACACGCCAGAGCTCCACCCAATCGAACAATATTGGGCCATCGTCAAGCTGAACCTTAAGAAGATATAAAAAGCTGTTGTGAGCGAGAAACAGTTCAAGGCAATCTGGCGTTCTGCGGCGAATAAAGTGGACAAGGAGACTAGAAAATCTTATGGCAGGTGTTAAACGAAAGACCCAGCAATTCGCATTCGGCAAAAAGGAAGCTTAGCTGAATATTTCTTCTGTATTCTGTATGAACTGAACTTGAAAAATAAAAAGAATTTGACTTATTAATAAAAACTTTGTTCGACTCACACATCACTGTTACTGATGTTACCTTTATCTCAGATGCATGACAATTTGTGTTTGATTTTACGCTACGCTTGAAGATTTACAGTGTTGTTTTATCTCTCGCCTGCCTGATGTTCCATCGGATTGCAGTAATACACACTCTAATGCAACTGGCATTCAGCACAATGACCTCGCATGATATGCTTTAGGACTAATCGCCACTCGTTGTTCGCTGTAATCGATGGATCACCAGCTTGACAAGTCAGCTGGTCCAGGTAAATGATAGACCAGTATACAGGGTGTGGCAGAAAATAACGCGAATAATGCTTGAGTATTGGGTTAATTCGTGTAGCTAGTGACTAATTTCTGTCGAAAGTGTATTTGTTTATGTTTATTTTCAAGTGCTGCATCCAAACATTCTATTTGTTTTATTGCAAATTCATCAAAATGTTCGCGAATCACCAGGTTTGTTGCTCGCCCAGAAGAAGCCGAAAGAGATTGCCAAGGTGGAAGGGTGCCATTTGGCAACAGTTTACCGCATAAAAAAGTCCCTGCAGGATGGTCCTAAGCAGCGGAAGCCGGGAAACGGACGTCCGCGCTTTGCACGCACGCTGAATGTGATCAAATCGGTCCGTGCAAAAATTGCTCGCAACCCGGTGCGTTCCAAAAGAAAACTTGCAAAGGAAGCCAATATTTCGGAGAAATCCGGAGAATCATCAAAGAAGACCTGCATGCATCTTCCAGAGCCAGAGTGAAACGCCACTTAATTACAGACGGACTACGAGTGACTCGTTCCAAGAGATTGCTTTCCTTGTTGAAGAAGGAAAAAATGATAATACTGTTCTCCGACGAAAAGCTTTTCAGCATCAAAGCTGTGGTCAACAGCCGCACAGACCGGTTCATTTTACCGCAGAAAATGGAGAACGTTCATGATGTTTGGCATGGTGGCGTCCAACGGCGTGAAAATGCCGTCTGTTTTCATTGATGCTGGAGTTAAAGGCCTGGGTGAAGGCCAACTTTTCCGAAGACCAAAACGTTGTCCTGCAGCAGGATGGAGCGCCGTGTCACACGTAAAATCTAACCCAACAATGGTTGAACGATAACATGAAGTGTTGTGTACACAACAAGGAAACAAGTTGTCCGAAATTTTAATTCCCTTTATTCTTCCGTGGCGAATAAAATTTTCCTAAAAGCGTTTTATAATGCATAATGTAAACAAACCCTAAATTGATTTCTTAATTCTAACTTACGTTTGTGAGTTTCCTGGAGGTTATCTCAAAAACAAATGGCTACACCGTTCTTCTCAAGTATCTGTAATTCATATAATTTTTTTTTACTTTTAAGTTCAATATACTATTAATGATTTCTTACCACTTTTGGTTTAGGTATAATTAAATGATAGGCACTATATCTAAGAAAATAACTAGCTTAAAGCTCAACTCACTTTAACCTTCTTCACTGAATGTAGATGATTCGCATTTCGCCTGAT
>JASCZW010003041.1:0-23185 GCA_034211315.2 Aedes japonicus
ACTTCGCACGTCGGCGCCCATATCCGATACACTTTGATACACTTTCAATATCAGTTTCGGCCGAAAACGCGAAAATCTCCAATTTCGAAAAGCTGAACGTTGGCGGATGAAGAAAGCGTCTCCTCTTAAAATCACAGCCTACTCACTAGTCTCTATTGTGAAATTGTTAACAAGTTAACATTCTAGTAGCCAAATAACTAACACCCTTTCATCTTTTTTAGGTCTAGCCGCCGAGCACTTTTGGACGTCCGGTACCGATCTAGCCGAAGAAGGCAGCTTCTTCTGGATTTCGAACGGACGACCACTGTCGTTCACCAACTGGAACGCCGGAGAACCGAATAACTTCCGGTACGAAAACGGAGAGGAGGAGCACTGTCTGGAGCTGTGGAATCGCGACGGAAAAGGACTCAAGTGGAACGACACGCCGTGCAGTTTCGAGACCTATTTTATCTGTGAGGTTTGAGGCAGAGGCGAGGGATGCAGGGATGGAAACTAAGATATAATCTTAGTAGTGAGTTTCAATAGCAAAAGCTGAGATTAGATCAAGATGGTCAAGAACACATACAATACCGAATCAATCTTAAAACTATCATCAATATTGTGCCATGACCAGTGAATATCAATTTTCGTTCAAAACAAGGCATTCGTTGATCGCAAAATAACTTTTAAAAAAACATTCACTAAATATGAAATTAAAAGCCCTCCTGCATCCCTCGAAAGTCTTCTCTGAACACAGCATCAAATCGACGGCGCACCCAGAACATAACCATCGAAGTTTGTTATCGTTCATCTATGAGATTCTAGACCCTCCCACACTCGAACTTTCTACCATATTACGAAGTATTTGTTTTCCTAATTTTAAGTATGTATTCGAGAGCCTGAGCCTATTTCAAAGATACAAGTCTGTTCAAATCTTTAATCTTTAAGTTGCGATTGTTCTTAGCGCATTATGTAACTTTCAACCAACGTGTCGTGTTGAATCGAAGTCTAGATTTAAATCGAAAAAAAACCATGTAAAAATGTAAAAAAAAATATTTATGCAAGCAAAGGTTGAATTTCAGCAAGGACAATTCTTCCAGTGAATTATTGTTAAGTGAAGCAGATGACGTGGTAGATTAATTTCATTTAATACAGGTAGTTCTAAGGACTTTAGAGTGTAAATATTTCTTACTCTCATTTATGTTGCCGGCCAGAGTGTAATAAAGTTAGAGTCAATGTCAGATAAAGTTAAGTTTATTTCCAATATTCACACAGAACCTGCCTTTTACCTTTACAATTCGTGTCAATCCAAAATGCTTGTTTATTACCCAGAACCGCCACGCAGTTATGGTTGTAATTCATGTCACTGGGTTCGTTGTGCCTCCAGTGGGTGAATGTAACCGGCTTTCCACTAAACTGCCACCGAAAGTGTCCATGAACTCCCAAATCATTGGCCCCGATCCAGTATTGCTTATTTCGTGCTACTCCGTTGGCATCGATCTCCATACCTTCAACATATAATCAAAACATCAATATTAAAAACGCTAAAATATCATTTGAGTGATCTTACCTCCTTGTCGAACAATTTCCTTCACTTTGGCATTATCCTCGGGGGATTTAATTTCGGCCAGGTGCTTCTTGAGCGACCTACAGTAATCAGCAGCTTGATACCAATTCACCTTTTCGGCCACGTTAAAATTTGACGCGTGGAAATGCTTTTGTTTTTTCCCATTTCCCGGCACGAACGGATCAGATAAGTCAGCTGGAGGTTGTACCGCAAGACCACAGGATTTCACGACAAATTCTTCAAATGCCGCTACCTTGGTAAATCCGGTGTAATCGTTTGTGCTGCACAGATTCGAATCCGTTTCCCTAGCAGCCGTGAATGACACTATTCCTATCAGGTACCAGACGTTGTTTTGCTTGTAGTAAAGCCCTCCTCCACTGTCGCCGTTGCAGACGTTTGTTCCTGTAAGTTGAAGAAAAACAGAAGTTTAATAAGTTTCTGATTTTGGCAATGCATTGTAATGTTATGAAATTGGAAATATCTTCCCAACATCATGAGATCTATTTACAGATCATAGCAATTTCTCATCTTTTCTTCAGTGATTCAATATCAATTAACATGCAACGAGACTCATATGAGGGAATAGGAAATGAATTCCAGCCTAGTTTTCTAAGGAGTGTATCGAAAATAAGCTATCCACAAACTTTCTTTCAAATTATGTTGAAAACCGATATTTTATTCATAAAAAAAAACTGATCCTTTATTGTACGAGGTTAAACTTGAACATAATGCAGACCGGATGAAATTTAAGTTGTTCCTTCACGAATTTTCGAACTTAGGATCGAATGCTCTTCATCAAGTTCCGGACAAGTGTTGCATCGCATTTTTGGACGCTTGAGCCCAAATTTTTTGAACTCTTGCATGTTCCCAGCTGCCCTACCAGTCTTCTTGAAGAGCCTCCTCACGATTGCCCAGTAACGTTCGATGGATCGAAGCTGAGGGCAATTTGGTGGATTGATATTTTTCTCAACGAAATCTATACCCTTTTCCGCAAGCCAATTGTGAGTGGTTTTGGCATAGTGAGCCGACGCTAAATCCGGCCAAAACAGTGGAGGTGTACTATGCTTTTTATATAAAGGCAGCAATCTCTTCTTTGGACACTCAGATCGATAGATTTCCGCATTTATAGTTCCGGTAGTGTAAAAAATGGTTGACTTCAAACCACAGGAACATATTGCTTGCCATACCAGTACCTTTCGACCGAATTTCTCCACTTGAATCGACTTGTCCGCATCGCTCACATCCTCCCCAACGACGGCAGTAAAGTATTGTGGACCTGGAAGGGTTTTTGAGCCCTCCTTTACATAGGTGTCATCGTCCATCAAAACGCATGCATCCTGACGCTGCAAAAGACGCGAATACAATTTCCGGGCCCTTGTTGCTGCTGGCTTCTTCTGTTCTGCACTTTGTTTCGAGATTTTCTGCTTCTTGTAGGTCTTCAGGTGGTTTTGTCTCTTGATACGCTGCATCATTTCGTCACTCGTTTCTGCCTTTTTGTCCAAATCACGTATTGACATTGATTTGTTCTTCATGATTAGAGATACCACTTTCTGCTCCAGTTTCGGGTTGGAAGAACCGGGTTTTCTGCCTCTTCCTGGTAGCTCATCCAAAGAATAGTGTTCCGCAAACTTATTAATGATGGTTTTAACACTCGCATGATGAATTCCAAACCGCTTCGCCAATTTTCGCATAGTAATACCCTTCTCACTAAGCCTTAATTTTCACTTCCTTGTCAATACACGACATTTTGAAAACGCAGAATTTAAACCGCACAAACAAGTAAAGAAAAGAAAGCTGACAGTCAAACGCACAGCATGTTCAGAGCCTAAAACACCATCACAAATACATGCGTACAACGCAAATGTATGTGGATAGCTTATATTCGATACACTCCTTAAGATAACAAAAATTGTTTCTGTACAGATTCTATGCAACTAATGTATGTTTCTTAATATGGAGCCCAAACAACAGAGCAATATTCGAGAATGGATCTTATGTACGTTACATAAAGTGTTTTGATAGTATATGGATCCTTAAAATGATAACTGAATCTTTTGATAAATCTTAACATATTATTTGCTTTGAGAATTCTTGCATTGAAATGATTTAGGTCATGGACGAGCTGTCCGTACGACGATGGCATAGTTTAGAGAAGGCAGAAGACAACCAATTGCTCCTGAAGCTTGATCTCAGCGGATCTGAATCCTGCACCATCCGCTCGAACAGAAGAAGGTGCGTTTGAAGAGATCCATTGTCGAACTTCATCGCTGATAGCTTCTTGAGGAGGTATAACTGCCCAGAGATCCCTTCCGAGCGAACGTACTCTCAAGCGCGTCGTCCAGATTCAGGTAGGTTCGTTTTGGTTTTTCCGGATGTGTTCAAGTTGCGAATCCGCTATGTTCCGGACAAGAACCGAGTTGCATTTGACATCCTTCTTCCGCTCTGCACGCAGTTTTTCTCCTCCTTTCCTCGCTTTTTCACCCAAGCGGTGTCCGCCGCTACAATCTGATATTCTGCTACCTCCTCTGGCTCCCTTTCGAATACATTCTAGCAAATCCATCTCTTCAAGGTGAATTTTCATTCGGAAATAAATTTCTTTTCTTTTTCCATTTTTACCGCACTCAATGACAGCGGCAGAAACACGAAATGAAACGACCACACGACTTTGCTTCCGCACAAACCGAAGACGATCAATTTTTCCAATCGAATCGTTTCGAAAACGTTTCGAGACGTGCTCAACTTTACGAACGGAGCTCGGGCTGTTACAGCCCATAACCCGTAAGCCAGGCGCAGGAATGTGACATACGATAAACGAGCGAAACACGTCCGGAGAGAGAAACAGGAATGATTTAATGTCAAAAATGTACACGGTCAAGTAGAATTACCCGCAAATCAGTATTGTTGCTTACCAAGTGAACAGTTTGCTTTTCACAGTACACACATAGCGCTAGCAGAAACCGTGTGCAGTTTGAGATCAATTAGGCCCGTTTCTTGGGATATATGTCCCAAAATTACTAAGACGTTTGGGAAGTGCAATGCAGAATAGGAAATTCACGACTGTGGCTTCAGAAAAAGGTTTTTTGAACGAAATCCATTTTCGGCCACCATTTAAGCGGTCTAGATAACGTATTTCTGCCTAGTTCTTAATGTCATTCAGTAAACCCCATTGGGCTGTCCTTGTAGTTTTACACCCACGTAATCTCTTGGCAAGCTTTGGCTGCCAAGGTAGATAAAGTAACGCACTTTACTTTCTTGACGTTCAGCTGTTAATCCCACCACCGAAAAGAACTGTTGAAACCGTAGTTTGATTTCCAATCCCAGTGATGGTCGGCTCCAACAAGCATTCGCAAACATTTTTCAGTTTTTTGGGACTTGACCTTCAGATGCAGTTTAGGATCGCTTATATTCAGATACCTGAGTACACTTTTAGCATTCTGCCAATCCAGGAGTATTCATCAAAGTTTAGCTTGATAAATTTTGTAGAATTTTGTACATAGCTTTGAAGATTTTGGTGAAGTTTTATTATTTATTTTGGAGCTTGCAAAATTTTTGAATAATTGAATGGTATTTATTTACTTGAAGAATTTTTGCTGATGGTTAATGTTTTTTGTGAATTTTTGTCAGTGTTGTTGACATTCTTTGAGTACCTAAGTACACTTAGCATTCTGTTAATCCAACTAGGTGAGGCAATTTGACTCTAATGATGATGATTTATGATGATCTATTTTAGCAAGGTTACTTTCCATAGCAGTGGACTAATCTGAAAAAAGGATTAGATCAGGATCTTGTTGTAGTTTCTGTGACCATCAAGTCTCTATATGAAGGGCCAAAAAGCACCGGGCCCATAAACACCCAATTCGAAAACTCATGAGAATATAGGGAAGAGAATCTCCTTTTCAAAAGCAAGTTCAAACCTTAATAGCATTGAATCGAGCCTCGATTGGATGAATAAACCCATAGATGGGGACGAAGAGCCCGCCTTCGATTCCGCGGAACATTTACAGGAAAGAAGGGAGTTCCATGCTCCCTAACCAAATTGTTTAACTTGCGTGCCCTGATAGTCCCTCTATTTCCCCGTTTTATGTTATTTAATATTTAGTATATTCTGTAGTGGCCAT
This sequence comes from Aedes japonicus, assembly GCA_034211315.2. Taxonomy (NCBI): domain Eukaryota; kingdom Metazoa; phylum Arthropoda; class Insecta; order Diptera; family Culicidae; genus Aedes; species Aedes japonicus. Next base: position 5,665 of record JASCZW010003041.1, read on the forward strand.
TTGATCGCTTACCTTGTGACATTTCTCAGATTGAGGTATTTCCCAATTCTCCTGTAGGTCACAGAAAACTGCTGCGAATTCTTCTTCAACATGCCACTTGTGGATTGAAGATTGAATACTAAAGATTCAAGATTCAGTATTCAATCTTCAATCCACAATCTTTATTCTTCAGGCTTCCGCAAAATTTTGTTAAATTTGAATGAAATATGTTGAATTTCGTTGAATAGGTTTCATTGATTTTCTATGGGCTATGTTAAATTTCGAGGGATTTATTTGAATTTGGTTGATTTAAGTTGAGTTTGATAAATAGCGTGGGATTTTATAAAGCTTTGAGGATTTTTATTAAATTTTGTCTAATTTTCTTAAAGTGCTTGTGGACTTTCTTTTTTGATTTCATAGAATTTTGCAGAATTTGATTAAGTTTTGTTGAACAGCTGAATTGTTTGCCGTCGTAGATTGCTGTTTAATTTTCTATTTTTTTGTCGAGTTTTGTTGAACTTCGTAGAATTTTGCATTGCTTTTGTGATGTATATTGAATTAAATTATGTTTTGTTGAATTTTGTGGATATTTGGTGGATTATTTTTAATTTCGGAGAATTGAGCTTAATTTTATTTTTTTGAAATTGGAATATCTTCCAATTATCATGGGATCCTAGTTGTCGCAAATAATCATTGCGCCGCACCACACACCCAAAAGCATAACGGTTTCAACCTACATCTACTACCTTGTCCGCGATGACAACCACTAACTGTCAACGCGCTTTTGTTAAGCTGTGGGCGATCTCGATGTGTATGGCCCGCACGGTGAAGCAGGTGATCAACACTCCCTAACGTTTCTCGGTTCGCCGGCCAACGATCACGTACATCGGTCCAAAGTAGTCGATGCCGATGTACGAAAACGGACGGCTAAAGGCTTTCAAACGGGTATTTCGCAGATTCTCTGGCTATCGTTTGACGTACGCCGCGCAATGTCGCAAGGTCTTCCACCTCCTAAAGTCTTCCCACCGTAAAAGTGTTAGCTGCACAGAATGGTGGAGTACATGCGAACGCTTTTCTTCCAGTGTGTTATTGAAGTTAGATGAAGTAGCCTGCCATTGCTCTTGTGATTTCCATAGAAATTCTGGACCACGGAACCAACGGCTTACTGGAGATAGATCTGGAAGCTTTTGTCATTTCGTGGCTTCATCCGCTACGTTCAGTTTCGTCGGAATCCAATTCTAACAGCGCGCTGACTCGCACCGCTACAAACTGGTTGTACTTTCGGTGGTCGGAATTTAGCCAGCAGAGAACGTCACGTGAATCCGACCAAAAGAATCTTTGTGCTGGCTTCAGCTTATGGGATTCCATAACATCGTTCGCCAAACGTGCTCCGATTACCGCTGCCTGAAGTTCTAGCCTAGGGATCGACACGAATCGCAGTGGAGCTACCCGTGTCTTCGCACCGATAAGTGCACATTCCACTTCAACATTATCGTCAAATCGCAGAAACGCAACCGCAGCAAATCCATTTTCTGAGGCATCCACGAAAATGTGAAGTTGCATCACTTTCTGTTCGCCCACACTAGTCGTCGTTCGGTAACATCTGGGCGCGCTGACAATATCTACTTGTGGCAAAACTTCTAGCCACTTCCGCCACTTGTCGAACTGCTCGGACTTGATCTGGTCATCCCAGTTGACGCCGTTCCGCCAAATCTCTTGTAGCAATATTTTAAGGAACATGAGGAAGTTTGCCAACAACCCAAGTGGGTCGTAGACCATCATCAACGTACTCAAGATCTGCCTCTTCGTCCCTGGATCAAGTCAGCGCTGATTCTCAGTGATATCTTAAAGGTGAACGTATCGGTGGCGGTGCACCACCACATGCCGAGAACTTTCTCCGTCCCCATTGCTTTTGAAAAGTTCAGGCTTTTCGCACCAGGCTTCGCTTCCAGCTCTTGCAACACTCGCTTTGAATTTGACAGCCAGTTGCGTATTTCGAATCCAGAACAGACGGAAGAGAAGTGAGCTGATCCGGGCCAGTGAGCAGGAAAGAATTCAGCGATATTTCCGTTACCGTTGCAGCAGCATCCCAAACGATGCGCAGTTTCCCTGGCTTGTTGGGGTTTACCACGGGAAAGATAGGAAGGTACCAGATTCGTGGAAATTTCTCCGACTGCTGACTCTCCGTTAGCTTCTCAACGTAGCCGCTATGCTCATAGTCGCGAATCTTCAGTATCAACGCTTCAGCTAGTTTAGGATCACGGTGCATTCGCTTTTCCAAACATATCAGTCGTCGCATGGCCATTGATTTATTATCGGGTAGACGGACGTTGTTGTACCGCCAAAGCAATCCTTGTCTCGTATCGTTTGTTCTTGTGCACCTTTGGAATCCAGTAGGTGCTTGTTGTATGCACTCCGGAAATCTCCAGTACTACATTACGGAGTTCACTTCCTGACGCTGATGGTCGGCTAGCCAGCCGAGACACAGGGGATACGATTCACCTTCTAGGTTCAGTTCTCTCAGTAAACTATGTTCCATAAGCGTGGCCAATGAGCCATCGTCCAGAAAAGCGAATGTGCGAACCGACTTGCCCCTTCCATGAAGCAGTTCTGGAACATATCGGAAAAGAACCTTACTGATATTGCTGACGTGGGTTTTTTGTGCTTGCTTCTATTTTGCACACTAGTAGTGGACAGCAATTTCTGCTAGAACCAAAGATGTGAAGAAAATCATACTGCTTCACAAAAGCACAAAAGTTGCAATAAAATATCAGAAATAAGCAATGTAAATTTTTGTTATTTTTTAAATGTTGTTCATCTCTGTTGTCTCTATAAAAATTGTTAAATTTTAATTATTTCTGTTTAATTTGTTTGAGTTTTGGTGAACATAGTATTTTTCTTTGGATTTCATTAAATTGTGTTGATTTTTTGTTATATTCGGATAATTTTGAAGAATTTTGATGATGTTTGTTGGATTTCGTTTAAAATTATTGCAAATCGCCTGCAAAGAATATTGTTTTTGTTGTATTTGCTGGAATAGTTGTTGGATTTTTATTTTATTTTGAAGAGTTTTGTTGAGTTTTGATGACTTTTGTAAATTTTGCTCATATTTTTTCAAAATTGGTTGAAGGTCTGTTTTGTAGTATTTTTTAAAAAAAAGTTTTACCATCGTAGAATTTTGTTAAGAGGCTATTCATTAACGACGTACACTTTTTTGGGCGGTTGATTTTGACCAAAAATTACGCTTCATAAATTTTTTTTTTAAAATGTATGGAGAAATGAGTATTTAAGAAATGAGTCTATGTGGTTTAGTTTTGCTGAATATAGTTGATTGAAGTGGAGTTTTGACAAATTTCGTAGAATTTCGTGTGGTTTAGATGATTTCAAAAATTAGAATTTTGATGCTTTTTCGTTGAATTTTGTTGAATGCTTGTGAATTTTTATGATATTTATGAATTAAGATGAAATTTTTTGACTTCTGTTCATTAAAGTTAAGTTTTGTTGAGTTTCGAAGAAATTTTGTATAATTTTGATGACGTTTGTTAATTTTTTCAAAAATAAAGATTAATCTAAAATCTCGGATCCTGCATCTTAAATCTTCAATTTTCATTATATAGGGTAGGGAACAGCTTAAGCACCTTAGGACCCTATTCCAAGCACGGGGTAAACGTTAACCTACAACCCTCATTTTTTGCAGTATGGTGCTTCACTAGATGGAGCACCAGACTGCAAAAAATGCTCGTTGTAGGTTGACGTTAACCCCAGGCTTGGAATAGGGTCCCAGGGTGCTTCAGCCGTTCCCTACCATAGTCATTAGTCAAATTTTGTATAAATTAACGAATTATACTGAATTTCGCGAGATGTCATTGATTTTCGGAGAATTTACTTAAATTTTGAAGTTGTTTTTAATTTTTTTCCAATTTTCTTGACTTTCGTAGGATTTTGATGATTTTGAATGTTTAAACTTTTCTCTTTGATTTCGCAGAATTTTGATGAATTCTATAATTGTGTTGGATACTGTAAACAACAGTTGAGTTTCGATAGATGTCATGGGTGATTGATTAGTGCTGATGAAATTTGTTCATATTTTGATATATGAAATTCTTTTGATTTTATGGAGTTTACTTGAATCTTGTTCCATTTTGTAAAAACTTATTGAATTTGAGGATTTTTGTTGATTTCTGTAATTTTTTGTTGAATTGTTGACGTGTCTAGAGCTTTGAATGCTTTTAATGATTGATGTTGAATGTTGATAAGGTTCATAGATTTTTGATAAATATTCATCAAAGTTTAGCTCTGATAAATTTTGTAGAATTTTGTATAGTTGTGAAGATTTTGATGTAGTTGGTTAAATTTATTGGATTTCGGGAATTTTATAATTATTTTAAACCTGTTTGTTGAATTTTATTGACATTTGTTGAATTTATAGAGCTTAATAATATATGGAATAATTTTGATGATATATGTTGCATTTTGTTGATTTCTACTGGGCTTTGTTTTATTTCGAAGAATTTAGAAAAAAATGGCTGAATTCTGTTGAACTCTGTTGAATTTTGTTGCATTTTGTGGAATTTTAATGTATTTTCTTGAAAATTGTTAGACTATATAAAAATTTTGTTAATCGTTGACCTTTCTTAGATTTTGCCTGATCTAAATTTTTATGTTGAATATTGATAAGAATCAGAGGATTTTGATGTATATTCATGATTATTGTTGAACAACGTTAAGTTATGATAAATTTTGTATTGTTTTGAAGATTGTAGGTAAAGTATTTCTGTTTTTGGAATTCGAAAATTTTCTAATTGGTTTCATTTTATTTGGGGAATTTTATTCAAATTTGGGGAATTCAATTGAAATTTGTAAAATTTATAGATCTTCATAAAATTTTGATGATGTATGTTGAATTTGATTGATTTCTGCTAGATTGTTTTTGATTCTGAATTTCTAGGATTTTTGTGGAATTTTGAGATGATTTGTTAAATTTGGCTGAATTTTGTTGCATTTTGTCGAATATTGTTGAATTTGGTTGAACTTTGATGTATTTTTTCTGTTTTTTTTTAATTTGTTGAATTTTGTTACATTTTGTTAAATTTTGTTGTTGTGTTTTATTGTATTTTGTTAGATTTTGTTGAATTTCGTTGAATTTTGTTGATTTTGTTGTATTTTGTTGAATTTTTTTTTGTTGTATTTTGTCTAATATCATTGAAGTTTGTTGAATTTTGTTGATTTCTGTTGAATTTTGTTGAATTTTGTTAAATATTGTTGAATTTTATCAAACTTTATTGATTTTTTTAAATTTTGTTAAAGTTTGATGATTTTTTTGAATACTGCTGAATTTTATTAAATTTTATTGATGTATTTTTCAAATCTAGTATTTTTCAAAATGTTTTAGAATGTTTCGCTGAATGTTGGGTATGGCTGTTAACTGTGTTCAAATTATGAGAAAATTTGTGAAATTTTTGATTTTGTTATTTTGTGTGGTAATTTGTTGAAATTTACTTAGTTGATTAAAAAAATTATTTTCGAATTTTGTTGACTTGTTGATTAAAGTTGAGTTTTGATAAATTTGAAATTTTAAATTATAAATTTTTGATTGGGAATCAGGAATTGGGAATTAAGAATTTGGAACTGGGATTTGGGAATTAGGAATTGGGAATATGGAATTGTGAACTTGGCATTTTGGTCAACCTCGACCACGGATCTCACGGAACAACGTCATTTATATATATTGCTACCCTACTTATTGTATCTCTCGGTTCGGGAATAACATCATCAGACAAGACAATAGATCAGTATTTTTCATACCTCCACCATGATAGGACGGTCAATAAACGAGTGTTTCATTTCACTTATCCAAATACTGAATACAGAACGTAAGGGTCATTTCCACGCGCGATCAAGGTCTTTTATATTTGCACTTCTTTTGCTTTCTTCCATTAAGTCGATTTAACATAAAATTTCGGATTTTTTTTTATTCATGAAGTAAATCCCAAAAATCGTAGAGTCTCACGCAATTATTCAACTTCCTGTATTGTTTATAAATGGAGATTTCAGCATCATCCAAACATTTCTGGAAAATGCATTAGAAATCGTAAGAGAATTTTATTAGATCTATACAAGTACCCAAAATTGTAAGAAAACATTGTTTTCATGCAATTATACACTAAGCCACCAGCTTAAAAAAGAATCTGGCTTTCATATCGAGTCTTGAAAATATCTAGAAGGGGTGCTGACCCTACTAAAGGTCAATCAGTCCTGTGAATCTAGAAAAAAACCAGCCTCAGGCTGAAAATCTCTCTAATAAAAAAATCCATTTCAATTAAGTCCTGTGAATCTTTTGGAAATTTTACAAAAGGCTTAAGGGTTCTTTGGAATATTTTAGTTTGGGGAAAATGGATCTTATTTGGATCTAAGATTGAGCTTACGCTTAAAATTTTAGGCAAATAGATTTTCGTCAGTTTTATCCAGAAAATCAAAAAAAGTCATTGTCATCAAAACAAGTCATTGAAAATCAAAAAAAGTATTGTCTCGATGCCATATCAATTAAGAAAAAAAAATTAAAGACAGGCATTGTTTATCGAAAGGCCAAATTCTAGATCCATAGACCCAATTCAGAGCTCTTCCTCCTAGTTCAAATTCTAACGTGAATTCTATAAAACATAACTCAAATTTGGAAGGCCCTAGTAAATTATAGAATACTCTAGTTGTTCTAGAAATACATAAGTAAATTCCAAACATCTTTCTATACTTGAATTTGAATTAAAATTTTCAAATTTGATTGTTAACTTGCATCTTAAGCTTTAAATAGGTGAACAATCTCAGATTAAATTTAATCACATTCAAAAACCGACTCCACTGCTGTGGCTAGTTCGGGCGAAAAAAAATTTGGCATCTCAGCAACCTAAAATTGACCTGTTCAACAGCTTATCTCATAATGTCAAACTGACGCCACACGCTGCTCACAAAATCCCGTCGGGTAAAAGCTGCATACCATTCGACCTGATGTCTACCGCCTGCTTGGATAGTGTCAAATACCTGTCAAAGCACCGAACACATATTTAAAACTTTCCCCACCCATAGTCACGGAGAGCATCATCGGAACAAATACAAGGCCGAAGTGGTGTGATTCCATTCCCCCTTCACCAGCACTTGGGGACAATTGCAATCTGTAGCAGTAAATTGACGCACAATCACCGCACAATCCTCGCCGTTGCCGTCGTCGTCATCCGTGGCCCACCTCCATGGGAATATCCGTGCCGGCTGGAGGCTAGCCCAGTTGGGTGCTGTAATTTCCAGAGTCCGCGCTTTCTCGATTGCAAATTCGCACCTTGTTGCTATTTCTGTTCTCCCGTCCCCCCGCATCCTATTCCTAGCTAAAATTAGTTCAAAAAGCACTGGCTGGTAAATCTCCGTGAAAATGTACGGAGTAGGCCGTAAAATTAATCCGTCGCCTTCAACGTCGTCGACCGTCGATCAAAAGTAAAAGTGTGATAAGTGTTGATTACAATTCACCATTTTTGCTGATTATTGTTATTTTGCTCGGCGGATCGCCGGCAGGTCGAGGAAAGTATTGTCATCTCTGTGAACCGCGCGGCAGGTGGGAGGAATTGCAGCAAGTGTTATTGTTCCAGGGCGTCTCCGAGGGGGGAGAGGTGATTCGCCAAAACGTTTGGCATTCCGACTGTAACTAACCACTGACTGGCTGGGAGAATTTCAATTGGCTAATCGTTGGAGGAAGCACCCACCGACACCCGCCAGTTTCTTTTGATGCCGGTGGAGATCATTTGGCGCGTGAGAGAAACTCGCCAGCCCCGGCCACCGGGAGGGTGATCTTTGCAGAAATTGTGCCATAATCGATTCACAGCTGCTAAAGATGTTTTCGCTCAACCCATAATGCTAACAAGAAACGTCAAAATAATCATCTTGATCTTTTCCGTCGAGCAGGGGGGAAATTTTCTCGCCACTTCTCGTTGCTTCCGGTCTCCCACGCTTGAAAGCAAATTGAATCTTCCATGAGATACCATCCGATTATTAGTTTTTGCAGTGTCTTTTCGAGTTTTTAGAGCTTGCTCATTCATTTCGCACGCAGGCCACAGTTGAGAGTACCAGTCTGATGATACCAATCGGGAGCTAACCAGTAGCACTGAGAATGAATAAAAATGCATTTCATTTCTTTAAGTTCCATCCCAGAAAAGTCAGCTGGTGGCATTCAGGAGGGAAGGCATTAAGAAGGGGCCAAACCCTTGCTTCTGTTTAAGAACCAGGCAAAGTTATGGTGAAACCCTCTTTGCGACATAATTGCCAAGCGATGTGATTTTTCGCTCACCTTAAGTGGCGCAGATTAAGACAATGGGAGGAACTGTTCAAGCTGAAGCACTTTTGATGACAGGAGAAAAATCCCGGTTTGCTGGTAACGGTCAAACAACATTTATCGATACAGTTACAAGAAAGAACCGTTAAAAGGTGACTCTGCTTTTTGATTCGCGAACCTTTTCCAAAATCCTGGATTCATTGTTAATGTCACGAACTCTTACGAAAAACTCCCATAAATCCCTCAAGGCCTCTGTAAATTCACAAAAAATGCATAAAATAATTCGACTTTTGGTATTAATGAATGCTTTGTGGGATTCCACTGGAATTCTACACTCAAAATCAACGAAAATGACACTAATCAAATCAATTTCATCTAATTTTTTACGAATCTACAAAGAACGTTTTAAATATTACAAATATATCAATCTTGACAGGAAGGAAATCGAACTTATGTGGAAAATGTGCGTTTGTTTGATGTTGGATAACATCCTCTGATAACAATTGGTTCACAATCTACATTTGGGTGCGTCATGAAAAGTGGTCCGACATTGAACTCATTGGATTTCAAGATTGTCTTAGCGAATAGCTTATAAACTTCCTAAAATCTTGATGAATATAAATGTCGAAACTCGAACCACGGCTAAAAATTGTGAAAAATTGTTGTATTCAAACGATCTTCAAAGCACTTTTCAAGTCATCGCTAACACAGACATCACTTTTCGGTACCATCGGTTTTGGTTCTGCCTATACCTGGCACCACCACCACCACTATTATTAGTTGGTTAACACTTACCTTTATCTTTTCCGAAAATCCGACTTTCCCATAAACCGTGAGGACGTGACCGAGTTGTTTTTGGCCAAATAACTTAAATAACCTTTCAAAACATGTATACTAGAGCGGTTTCTGATCTGTACGAAGTTTGCGTCCATCTAAGCACTGCGCAAGTTCATAGATGAGGCATCATTAGTTTTACCGTACTGTCACAAACTATATAGTATTGCACAGTAAAAAGAAATTTTAGATTGAATTTGTTATTTGAGAGTGAAATATTTCAGCTTGAGAATTCACTGGATTTAGAGGAGCTTAAGTTTGCATGTGCGCAAACCGGGCTTTGCATTTAATACGTTTTATTTGCTGGTTCTCTACCACATAAACAATTTTCAAAACACGTATCCGAGAACCAGAGTCAGAAACTATTGCTTTTTACAGAGATTTGGCATTATTTCAAACAGGGTTATCCTTAACAATTGTATTATCTGATCGTTGGCACAACAAAACATACAATGTAAATACTGCTTATTTATTATGTTGTACTAGTTGATGGTATTTTCGTCACCGAATCTTTCAATATAGATTTGTTCGTGCTTTTAGCATGAGACTTTGAATTATGTAGTTATTGTTCATTCGATATTGATTCCGTATTTTTTGTCAAGAAAATTCTTCCGGTGAATGTTTAGCGGATTGTTATATTTTTATGTACTATTCCTTCTGTGTAGTCTCTACGTTATGGAAGCTATTAACAAATATATTCACGATTAAGTTTTTCAACTAGATTTTAAAACGACTTAGTCTGGCTAGTGAACGTCAGACGTTACTCCTCTCTGCCTCTGATGCGGATGTACATTCGGTTTGAAATGGTCAACTTCACTGCTGCCGCGAATGCTGGATCTGGCGTCTCCTGTGGTGCCATATTTTTTCATATATAATGTATTTGGAGCGCAAATCCCGACCTACCGCCCGTACTACATTCTTAAACATTTTTCTTTCAGAGAGCGATTAATGGCACTTTAACCAAAACCATCGGGGCTACCTTGAGCAAAGCGAAATAACCAACTGATATCACATAAGTAACAAGTTCTGTTATCTCAGTTATCGTTTTGATTTCCGCTGTTATCGTATAACAAATTTAGTTATCATCATTGGCAAATTTTGTTATCATATGTTATCATTTTAACACACTTTTTTATGAACGTTATAAGTTGAATTGTAAAACTATAAATATTTCCAGCATATTTGAACCAAAAAATTTTGCTTTAATCAAAATATTTTTTCAGTTATTAGCAACGAGAATTTGATTTCAAATTGATAACATAATTTGATACTATTTCAATAATTTTGCTTACAAAACAGGATCTGTTATCAAGTTGTTCGCAGTGATAACAAAATAAGTTATTATTATGATATTCAACGAGTATTTTTTGTTATTCATTCTGTTATTTTGGCTGTTTATTCAGCCCGAATGATATACATATTCAGTGATCGGAAAATGATAACCTGGTAATAGAACTTGTTATCAAATTGGTGTAATCCATTGCTCGGTAAGGCCATGTTAATGTTTAGGTCCTCAACCATTTGAAGAGAAATGGAACATCACTTAACCTCAGACTGATGCCCCCAACGACCATTGTAAAGTGATTCTTTCGGTTTGTTCACCAATCAGGACATCTTGATTAACTCTTCTCCGACTATTCATCTGCCTTTTCTCTGATATCTACTGAAGGCTACGTTGGTTCGCCATGTCCTCTCAAGAAACATACCAAATCCCTCCTCATCTACAATTGTTGCATGGACGTGGCCAAGTTAGCGATCGAGGAGTCTGTTCGTGGAGATTATTTCATGAAGAAACGCTCAGTAACCAGACACGTTCATGCGACATGGTGACATGCATTTATAACCTCACTAATGCTCTACCGCTTGTTTTCAATCTTGCATTTCATTTTCAAAGCCTGCTGTTGCCTTACGGACCCATCAATACATCTTCTTCTTCATGCCTTTGTGTTCTAGCAATAAAATTACTGTCCGCTCCTAGCGCTTCGCATGGAGATGAGAAATTATCTGCTTCTGAAAAAACTTCATCAGAATTAGAACCCAAAACAGAACCAAAACCTTTTCAAGAACCAGAACCAGAACAAGAACCATAACTAAAACTAGTACCAGAACAACCAGAACAAAACAAAACCAGAACACAGAACCAAACCAGAAACAGAAACAGAAACATAAACATAAACAGAAACAGAAACAGAATCAGAAACAGATACAGAAACAGAAAGAGAAACAGGAAAAAGGAAACAGAAAAAAAACAGATATGAATACAGATTAAGAGTCAGAACCTCAACCACAAACAGAAACGGAAATAGGTAGTGAAAAAATAAAACAGTATGAGGACTGAATGCCAAGCATCCGCAAAGACTTCAATACCTTCTGAACAACTTTGTTGAAGACTAGAACCATCTATCTTATCAGAATAGCTAGATAGAACAAACTGAAAATGCTCAATTTTGAATGACCACTAGCGCACGTAGTGTTAAAATTCTGAACATTCCGGTCCACTTTCCGAATGTCATAATCTTCTAAAAGCTTTGCTCACAAAAATTCACATTGTGAACCCAACTCTAGAGGCCGCCATAATTATCGAATTTTTCTATAATCTTTTTTTCCTTCTTTTTCGAATGGTTGTACCATGGAAATTGGAGCCCAGTTGCCGACTTGCGCTCAGCTTACTGGTGAAACAGAACATTCAGCACCCTCCGTGCTACAGTGCCTCCTAGCGAGAAGAAGTGTCCAGAAGGCAAGAACTCATGCCGAGAGGGAAGAACGCACGGCTCACAAAGATCAGGCTGAGCAAGTCGAACTGCGTCAAAGAGCTTTGCAGAGAAGCTGATGCCAACGCATAGGGTAACGCCTATCGAATCGTGGTGCCAAAGTTGAAGGGCCCGGCGACTCCCGTCGAAATGTATCCGGACAAGTTGAAGCGCGATCGTGGAAGGTCTTTTCCGCACGATGACTCAACGTTGTGGCCGCTTCACGCCATATGTAAGACGAAGAAGCTGAATCCAATGGCTCACGGATCTCCAACGAAGGTGTGGTAAAAGTTGCAAAGGGTCTGAAGGCGAAGAGCCCCGGCCCCGATGGAGCCCCCAATGTAGTGCTAAAAACCGCTATACAGGCGTTCCCCGAAATGTTCAGGATGGTGCTATCATGAAATGTTTGGACGAAGGCCATTTCCCATACAGATGGAAGGTCCAGAAGCTTGTTTTTATTTAAAAATCATTTATTTGTACAAGTTCAATCGAATCAATTTTACTGAAAATTTGGCTCTGTAAAGTTAATTCGATTGAGCCTGTACAAATAAATGATCATTAAAAAAAAAAAAAAGGATTTGTAACTACTGCTTAGTGACCTTGCTGGCTGCTCTTGTCTATATTTGTAGGAAATGCTTGGCATGTTTAACTTCCAGCTACTTTCTGGAGAGCGTTGCATTGGGTTGTCTATCTTGAGCCCAAAGAGAATCATAAAGCTCGAATCTGACTCCACGATCCAGTAACAGAACCAAATAACGTTACCTGCGTCCTGGTAATCTTGTTCACATTTGCAAACATTGATGATTATGCACTTATGCGATCGCGAACCCTTCGTATGAACTGCACATTACTTCTTGGATGGGAAATCTGTCCATCAGCGCAATATTTGTCACAGGAACACGAAACGGCTCTGTAACGGATGTGATTTTCTGATTGTTGTAGAACGGCACAATGTGGTATGTCGCAATGATTGAGCTTGATTAAGGTAACCTCAACTCACCAACCATGCCCAAGTAGCACACTTTAATCATAATTAGTTGTAGTAACTTGATTATGACTAAGCAAGTCATATTTATGTTATCTCAACTGAATTGCAACAAGTGTGCTACTAGGGTGAGAGCTTTGCCCTTACTTCGCCTTACTTCTTATGTTGCGTCATCTCTCCATCTCTCTCTCTCTCTCTCTCTCTCTCTCTCTCTCTCTCTCTCTCTATCTCATCATCATCAAAGAATTCTCTGCTGGTGTCGTTATCGTCGGTCACCAATGAGCCCAGATACACGAATTCTAGGCTAACATTGTCTTCGCGTGAGCCTCTTCCCTATCCTCATCACCTCGCAGCCATTTAACTTGCTTCCAACGGTACGAGAAAATTCGAGATGCCTCTGCAGCCTTCAAGGATAGATGCCTGATCGATACCTCGAACAGTTGGGAACATGAGATGTTTGTCCTCCACCATTTGTTTTGGCTAACCGGTATGGATGTGCTGTTCCCGCGTTAGACGTCATCGGGAGAATCGGCGAACCCGAGGGTTGCCCAGGCGGCATCGACAAGCCAGGTGGCGCTGATTGCTGGACTGGCGTAGGATTTACTGGTTGGTGACGATCTTCCGTTCTCATCGGATCGGCGGTTTGCGGCGATGGGTTCTTAGCGAATGGGCTATTTTTGCCGAAATCGAACCCAATCCAGCCAGTCGGATATCCATTGCTGAGAATCCCGAACCGATCCGTCTCTGCTGCCACAGGTTGTCGGACGATATTTTGCTTCTTCTCTAACGACTTTTCATCATCCAATTGTCGTTGACGGATTCGGGCTTCTTCCTCCATAAGAACCTTTTTCTCTTTAAGTCGACGCAAAGCTTCTTCCGTCACATTCTTCTTCATTGCTTCCTGGGCCTGCAGTTATTTTTCCTTTATAATTTGCTCCTCATCAATCAGCTTCATTTCCGTTCGTAAACGAGTTGAACGAGCACTGGAAGTCGTGCAGAGTACGACTGATGGGGATATCTGTAGATTAGACGCCGGGTCGGGGACTTTCTGGTGCTGCTTGGAAACGGATTTGGCAGTTGACGATTGGTGAGACCTGGTATCGGCTGGTGAAATTTAAAGATGGCGAGACGACAATGACGAATTCTTCTTCTTGCATCTTTTGCACACGTTTATCTGTTTTTTCATCAAGTCATCCACACCTGCGGAACGAAAGTATTCCCAAAGCCCACATTTGTCACAGGCAATCGCTCATCTTCGAAGTCGGGTTCCGTACAGGACTGGCAGCTGTATTCCGTGGTTTTACAATTTTCCCCATAGATTGTGTGGGGTTGTGTCACCAAATCTTTAAAGCAAACAGCCGTTTGTGATGGCGTTGGCTTTAAGCTAGAATTCATGTTTTTTTTATAAATGGTAGTTCACAATTAAGTCTTAAATTTACAATTTTAGTGTAAAATAAGTAAATGGGAGGAATTGTTTCTTCCATCCAAGTTATCATAGGGTATCTCTAAGGCGTAGTTTGTAAGTCAGCTTTAAAATTCACAATATCTATATAATAAAAATGAGTTGGGGTTTCTTTGTCACGATTTAACTCGCGAGCGGAAGGACCGATCGGCGTGAAATTTTGTATACAGAGATTTTTGGAGTCGGAGAATATTCTTATGATGGTTTGAGGCCCCTCCCTTCACTGAAAAGGGGGGCTCCCATACAAATGAAACACAAATTTCTATACAACTCGAGAACTAATCAAGCAAAAGAAACCAAATTTAGCATGTGTGAGTTTTTGAAGGCAAAAAAAGTTTTTTTGGTAGCTTGAGAACCCTCCCCGTCATAAAAAGGGGGGCTCCCATACAAATAAAACACAATATTCTGTATAACTCGGGAACTAATCAAGCAAACGGAACGAAATTTAGCATGTGGTGGATTTTTAAGACGAAAAATGTTTCTATGTTGGTTTGAGACCCCTTCTCATCCTAAAGGGGGGGGGGGGGGGGCTCCGATACAAATGAAATACACTATTCTGCATGACTCGAGAACTAAACAAGCAAATGGAACCAAATTTAGTATGTGGTGGTTTTTGAAGACAAAAATTTGTTCTATGTTGATTTGAGATCCCTCCCCTTTCTGAAAGGGGAGGAACCTATTCAAATGAAACACAAATCCTCCTAACTCGAGAACTAATCAAGCAAATGGAACCAAATTTCGCATGTGGAAGTTTTTGAAGGAGGGAAATGTTTCTATGGTGATTTGAGACACTTCCGTCATATGAGGAGGAAGGGGGGAGGGGGTGCTCTCAAACAAATGGAACCCAAATTTCTGCAAAGCTCGAGAAATAATCAAGCAAATGGAACCAAATTTGGAATGGCCGAGTTTTTTAAGGCATGAAATGTTTTTATTGTGGTTCAAAGCCCCCCTCCTTCTAAAAAGGGGGGCTCTCATACAAATGAAAAAAAAATTCAACCAAACATGAGAACTATACCTACTGCTTTTCAAATTTGTATTCAGTGGTTTTTGGGTCCGGGAAAGCATCTTATGATAGTTCGAGAGCCCTCCCGTTTCTAGAAAGGGTGGGATCCCATGCAAATGAAAAACAAATTCCTGCATAACTCGAGAACTAATCAAGCAAATGGAACCAAAATTGGTATGGGTGAGTTTTTGAAGGCAAGAAATGTGTTTGTGGTAATTTAAGACCTCTCCTCACTCTGAATAGGGGGGCTACCATACATACGAAACACAAATTTAAACCAAACATGAGAACTATCCCTACCGCTATGCAAATTTGTATGCAAGGGTTTTTGGGTCCGGGAAAGGATCTTATTATAGTTCGACACCCCTTCCGCCTTTAGAAAGGGGGGCTCCCATGCAAATGAAAAACTTTTTTCTGCATAACTCAAGAACTAATCAAACAAATGTCAAGAAATGTTTCTACGGTGGTTTGAGACCCCCAGCAAAAGAAACCAAATTTACCATGTGTGAGGTTTTAAAGGCAAGAAAGGTTTCTATGATGGTTTCAGATTCCTCTTCGCCCTGAAAGCGGGGGCTCCTATACAAATGAAATACAATATTCTGTATAACTCGAGAACTAATCAAGCAAATTGAACCAAATCTGGCATGTGGAGGTTTTTGTAGATGAATACTGTTTCCATGCTAATTTGAGACACCTCCCTTTTCTGAAGGGGGGGGGGGGGCTCCTATAAAAATGAAACACAAATTTATGCATAACTCGAGAACTAATCCAGCAAATGGAACCAAATTTGGCATATGGAGGTTTTTGAAGGAGAGAAATGTTTTTATGGTCATTGAGACTCTTCCGCCTTCTGAAGGGGGGGGGGGGGGAGCTCTCATACAAATGAAACACAAATTTCTGCATAACTCGAAAACTAATAAAGCAAATGGAATCAAATTTGGCATGTGGATTTTTTTATAGGAGAGACATATTCCTATGGTGGTTTAAGACCACTCTGCCCTCTTAATGAGGGGGGTCCCATAGAAATGAAACGCAATTTTCTGCATAACTCGAGAAATAATAAATCAAATGTAATCAAATTTGGCATGTGGATTTTTTTGAAGGTCAGACATATTTCTATGGTGGTTTGAGACCCCTTTGCCCTCTGAAAGGAGGGGGGGAACTCTCATTCAAATGAAACGCAATTTTCTGCATAACTCGAGAACTATTCAAGTAAATGAAACCACATTTGGCATGTGGGGGTTATTGGAAACAGGATTTTTATTTATATTAAAATGGATTTCTGTCTGACTGTCTGTCTGACCGATCGGAGTGAAAATATGTATGCAGGTATTTTTGGAGCTGGGGAAGGTTCTTATGATTGTTTGAAATCGCTTCCCCCTTCCGGCTCGCATACAAATGAAACACACATTTCTGCATGCTTGAGAACCAATCAAGCAATTGGATTAAAAAATGGTATGCGGGGTTTTTTGAATACAAGAAATGTTTCTTTGGTGAATTCAAACACAAATTTTAACCAATCCTGAGAATTATCCAGGTAACTAAGCCACAAACTGTGTATTGTCTGGGTAAGAAGAATGTTCTGATAGAAATTTGAACTCCTTATTGCTCAAAAAACAAACTCATTAAAAAAAAGCGTCAGTTCTATGTAATATTCATTCATTTAGTTGCAGGCGAGCAACGCTCGCACCGGGATCAGCTAGTTTTTTAATAAATTTACTTACGATAGCAGGTATAAGTTTTCACTTATTTCAAGGAAATGAACTAGTTTTAAGGAATCTTACTAAGGAGTGTATCGAATAAAAGCTATTCACATACATTTGCGTTGTGCGCATGTATTTGTGATGGTTTTTTATGCTCTGAACACTGCATGCTGTCCGTTTGACTGTCAGCTTTCTTTTGTTTACTTGTTTGTGCGGTTCAAATTCTGCGTTTTCAAAATGTCGGGTATTGAAAAGGAAGTAAAACTAAGGATCTGACACATGGCTATGAGAAGGGTGTTACTATAGCGTAAAATTGGCGAAGCGGTTTGAATTCATCATGCGAGTGTTAAAACCATCATTAATAAGTTTGGGGAACACTAGGCTTTGGATGAGCTACCAGGACGAGGCAGAAAACCCGGTTCTTCCAACCCGAAACTGAGCAGCAAGTGGCATCTCTAATCATGCAGAACAAATCAATGTCAATACGTGATTTT